>CM035226.1:83037927-83258977 GCA_020226215.1 Sindora glabra
TTTATGATTCAGTGACAATCTAGGTAATTCTTTCATAAAGACATTTAAGAATTCTAATACCATAAAAACCCTACCAAGGTTAGGAAAAGGTTATTCCAAGTCTCGTAGTAGTGGCAAGAAAGATGTGTTTAGGAATTGGTAACCAATTTTCTTGAAACTCAAAAGTAGAAAGCTTTTAAAAGAGAAAATGATAGATTTGTTAAAATAATTCACACAAGTATGATACTTAGACAACAATCTATTCCCAAAATCATATCATAATCAATCATATATAACAAAATTAGGTTCATAGACATTATTTAACTATGATTTGAATAGAGCAAGCCTTTAATTTATGGGTAGCTACTAAGGATTACATAAGTGTGTAAACTTGGGCTTAGCTTCCATGTGCCTTTTTTTTCAAGATTTAAGGTAGAAACACCCCTTAATAGAGCCGTAGAATTCTTGGGTTATTAAGTTGGTGGTAGGGTTAGATCATTCTATTAATTTATAAAGTAACTTACACCTTGATTTCCTACCTTATACCTTACTTTGTGCCCAATCTTCCTATAATTGAAGCACTCTTCCCTAAAAATGTTATAAGAGCCACTATGAAGTTATCAATATTAAGTACACCATGGCCTTATAAATCTAGGCAATAATTAGTTTGAAGGATTAAATTGGGCCTTTGGTCCTTCCAAACCTCTTCCCAATGAGGTTTACCATGTGCCCTGTGATAGAAGGCAGATCTCATGGTGGAATTAACCTTACTTTACCCAGGTTAGGTAGGAGAGGGCATCCTTTTATAAGATGAACTTTAGCCTAGCCTTTCTAATTGACTCCTTTTCTTACTTCCCTTCTTTGCTTGCCTACCTTTCTTCTCCTTATACCTTATCTCAAGTGTTAATTCTTGATCCACTACTTCTTGATAAATGGCATCCCTATTAATATACATCCTTTTAAAGTAATAATTTTTTAACCCATGCATAAACCTCTCAATTCTTGCCTTTTCAATAATAACTAAATGTGAGGTAGACCTAGAGAATTAGTTAAACCAAGCATTGTACTCAGTAAAAAAAAAGTCTTCTTGTTTAAGGGTTTCAAATTACTAAACCTTCACCTAACGAACACTCAAAGGTAAAAATTGATTAATGAATATCCCTTGGAAGGTGTCCTAAGTCAAGGGTTCCAATCGAGGATTATAATTAGTCACCATATCCATGAACTAATAATAGGCCACATCATCTAGTTAGTTGCTTACCACCTTAATCATCAAAAGGGCTAGGCTTTTTAACATTTTCCCTAACCTCACAATATGCTCAATAAATTAATGTGAGTCTATAGTTAATTCAAGGTTAGAGAACTAAGGTAGATTTAATTGAAAAAACTTATAGATAACTTTGAACTTATTTCTTATCCTTCTAATTGGAGAGGTCCACTCACTTTTTGGCTCTCTCTCCTATCCATGATTTTCCTCATTGACTGCTTAGATCATTTGAGGGCTTACTATATCCCCTCCAGTGTCACATATGAATCGCTTAGTAAAGACTACATCAACTCAATCCAAAACAAGCTACAAGAAATGTGTTGCCTATAAAAGGTATTATTAGTCAATCCCCTTACTTTATTTATATCTACTATAAGCTTGTAAACCCTTTAATGATTCCTCATTCTTGGGGTAAGTTTGTCTTACTTAACTCCTAGTGTTTAACATTCCTTCTAATCATTCTACAAGGTTTTAAATAATTAGCAAGTTTCATTCAAATAATTATTAATCAATTCACTAGGCATTTCATCAACATGTATCATATATCACCTTCACCATGCATTCTATTAGCATAATAGGGTCCATCAAAATGTTACTAATGATATGTGATCCTAGGTGTACACATCTTATTGGTATAATTTTTACTAACACTTTTTATGGTAGCTTGCGAATACAACCTATAAGCCTTGCCCCCATGAACTTAAATCATAATTTAATACCATATTTATTATGACCCTAACCTAACTATGACTGATGTAGAAAACCTAATCCAATTGCTAAATGCATAAGTATACCAAATAAACTTATGCCATTCTATTTAGAATCAAAAGAGAGATAATGCATTAGCCTAAATAGTAAATTATTCATTATTAAAGATACAACTTACTTGGAAGTTAGGGTGGCTTATATCTTAGAGAGTCAATATAAGTAATCCTAACCCATTCAAAAGAATAAGGTAATATTTCTACCCTCTATACTACTTACAATGAAAAAGACGCTAAAAGTATCTCATTTACTATCATCTAAAGCTACCATCTTTGGCTTAGGGTGTAACTAGCCATAACTAACTAATGGGTAGTGGCGTAAAAGGCTTGACCTAAGAATCTACATGGTAAACATAATACATATGAGTCCAAGCTCAATAAATGGATATTTATATGCTTAACAACTATAAAAGAAAACACATATTATAAAGATCATGACTACTAGTTTACATAGCATTGGTATACTCCACCTTATCATTTCGAGACCTACCTTATACTGTACTCGCCTTTCCATTATTATCCTTCCGATGCTAACTTTATACTCTACTCACTTCTCTACTAGGATACTATCAACTAATAGTCATCTCACCCCTTACTAATCTTGCATGTTTTCTCATTTTATTATTTTTTAAAGGAGTATCATTATATGGTCTCATACATTGTCAAGATTAACTAGTCTTGTGACCTTCCTAGCCAAGAATTAGTAAGTATAGATTGTTAGTCATAAGTATAAATCATTGTACATACAGATAGGAAACCTCATGTCATAACATATCATAAAAATTATCTTAAATAGGGCAAAACAATCAGTTGTTTGTTTACAAATGATCGCTTGTTTAACCATAGGTGAGTTTCACTTTAAGGACAAATAAACTATCCTTACACATAAATGGTCAATTGTTTATCTCTAGATGAACCTTGCTCTAAGTCTTAGGGAAACGACTAGTCGTTTGGACATAAATTACTATTCATTTCTTAAGAATTTGCAAATTTCATATGCAATTTTTTGCACTGTTCACATAATTTTCCTTAGCTATTTATATTAAATGCCTTATTAGCTCTTCTCTCTTCCTAAAAAGGGCTTTATAAATTATTTTAACATTAATATTTCTCATTTATGACATTCCAATCACCTAAAATTCATTCAACTTGCATAATTAATTTAAAACACAACTTATTCAAAGCATTATATAAGTATGGATCATTAATCTTAAGTCAAGACTAGGAGATTATCCATTACCTAGTATGGAAGAAAGCTTTAAAGAAATAGATTGACTATTCCACAACCTTATTATGTTTAAAACTAAACATTGTTTAATTAAGGTTCCAATCCCTCACAAAAATCCCAAAACTCTCCCGAATCCTTAACAACCCAAGAAGGAATTAAGAAGAAACTCAAAAGGAAAAGTGTTGTTCCCTTACATAAATACCAAGATTAATTGAAGCTTGATGTTTCCTTTGGTGCTTCTTATGTACAATGAGGAGCTATGGAAGAGAAGTTAAGGTTGAATGAAGAGAGCATGTTTTCTAGAGTGTGAAGAGAGGAAGGAAAATAAGGGAAAAGGGGGTTAATATTTTTAGGATATTTAGAAGTCTTTACCTAATTCTATTCTATACACACTTACTTCCAACAAACCATTTGTGTTCTAATTCCTTACCAATTATACTAGCCACTTTACTTTTCCCTAATTTTTTAACTAAATAAAATACATTTCTTTTTAAAGAAGGTATAACACTTCTATACTTGTAATTACATTAATGATTTTATCAAGCTTATGTAATATATAAGATATAACAATATTGTTACTCTAAGATCAATTCATATCTAATCAATGTAAGATCTATTTCCAAATATATGGAAAAAAGAATAGTATACTAACCTTAACACCACATCTTTTTCAACATAACAATTTCTATGACAATAACTAATTTATTTCACATTCACAATGATTTATAATACTTTAAATATATATATATATATAATGAATATAATAATTCATAAGAAAATAATTAAGCCTTCTTGTAACTCTTGAGTAATCTTTATACCTCTCATAAATGTCATTCTTGTCCCTTTAAGGTATGCATTACACCTTTTATAAATAGGCACACAAATTTAGTGCAATAACATATCTCAATATAGTTATCTCCCTCATCAGTCATAATCACAATCATATATGTATTATGGTATTACTCAAATCAACTTATACTTTGCGATTCACTCCAACCATAGATTTACAATATAATCATAACAACAACATCACAATAATTAGCTCACCTCTCATGAGAGGCCTTTAGTTTTATAATTAGCATTAGTAAGTAAATTTTGCATTACCAACTATTATTAAAGCATTTAAAACTAGTCAATGATAATCCTATATCTTTACTTCATAGTTTCCAGAATTATCTACATAATGGCTCACTAATGAAATGTTTAATGATTTGAAATATCATCTATATTATCTCATAGTTTAACCAAAGTAAATTTGCAACAAAGCTATAAGCAAAACTCAATGCATATAATAATGATAAGTATAATTATATAATTATTAAATCTTATTAAAAAGTGTGAACAAATACTTGTGTAAAGACATCCTGTTATTACACCTTATCAAAATGGCAATGAACATGGATACAAAATCAGATTAGATTAAGATCTATTGACCAATAAAAACCAAAGGCATTAATTCAAAACATAGCCATAATTAAGTTAATCATGTCAACATTTGAAAACATAACTAAATATATGAGCATAAGAAATACTTAAATGCGTCTATCTATCTCTCTTAACTATAATGACTTAACATGAGGCAAGTAATAAGCTAGACAAGGCTAAACTAGATAATAAATAAATATTGAACATACTACAAATTCAACATTATCTATAAAAATTCTTAAAAGTAAAAGTATTTCAACTAGACATATCTAAGTTTGAGTAAAATAAAAAAATAATAAAGTATACCATATAAAAAGATTTCAATAATAATTTAGGGCAAGTATATATTTACTTAGTTTTTTTCAAAGTTCTCCTAAGCCTTCAACTTTCCCTTCTCTATTATTCTATTCCCCTATTTTACAACAACAAGTTATGATTATACCAAAAATAATTATTTTTCTTTCAAATTTACAATTCCTAGCTTTAGATATACTAAATTAATAATTTTGATTGATAAATTCCTATATTTTTAAGCTTAAAGCAAGAAATCAAAGATGGGTTAAATTAAGGGTTTATTTGAATTGAACTTATATAAATTAAAGTATTAAAAATTTATGTTCTAGAATGGTTTGTCATTGTTCATGAAGGTCCATAACAACTTGATTAGAGACAAAAAGGCTAAATTATCAAAAATTAGAAGAGGGATGGGTGTTTTGTCGCACTACTCTAGCTATGATTTGGTTGCATTTATGCCTTTCTACAAGCCTTGGTGGACAAATAACAAGTAGACAAAGGCGACGTTATCATTTGGTAGCTGGTGGTGTCATAAAGAGAAAAGAAAGAAGAAGAAAGGATACTCTATGGTGGGGAACAAGATACAAGATTGGAAAGTGAAAAAAAAAGGAAAAAAATAGGAATTTTGGTTTATGCATAAAAAATTGAAAAAAAAATTATCAAGAGGAAAATTTTAATTATTTTTAATCTAATTATGAGCTTAAATTTGATCTAATATTAGCTTTCTGTCCTTTTTTATAAATCCTATCACAGTACATCCTAACCACTCTTTTTGATTACTTATGCTATTAAATTAACCAATTTTTAAGTTTTACTATTTTATGTTCCCTAGTAGTTTACTTGATAATTATTAGATTTAGGAACTAAAAATAAACTGTTTTAAAATTTTTTTGAGTTAGGAAATTCATTTATCATAACTTAAATAGATATTTAAATTTTTATCGTAGGGTAAAATAAATAACATTGATATGAAAATGGTTAGTTTATCGATTCATTATTGGTTTAAAGGAAGAAATTCAAATAACACAAGAATTTGAATAAACATTTCAAAGCTCAAAATTTATAATAATTTTAACAAATATCTAAATGAATAAGTAAATAATAAAATAAATAAAATTAAATATTACTTTGTGTATTACATTTAGAAAAAAAACTAAATTAGTCTAATAAAATATGAGAATAGTAGATACTGCATTAAATGTTTTTTTACATGAATTTTTTTTAGGTTGTTTAGGGAGAGAATTTTTTTGTTTTGGTAGAAAATTTTGTAAGTGGAAAAGTTTTAGAGAAAGATGTATAAATAGATAAATATAGATATAAACATAGATATAGATATAGAATATAGATTATTTATAAAAAATATAAAGAGATATATCTTTGATTTTTTCCTTTTCCATTTTCTATCAACATTTCTTTTTTTTTTCAATTTTTTAAGATAAATATTAAATATGATTTCTTAGTGGATTGCAAAATTTTTTTCATTTATTTAAAAGAAGGTAGAATATTAAATAATTATAATATATTAAATTTAAAAAGAATGTAAATTAGTACAATAAGATATAAAAATGATGGACATTGTATCAAATACTCTTTAACCTGAATTTTTTAAAGGTTGTTTTGAAATAAAAATTTACAAGTAGAAAATTTTAAAGGAAGATATAGATATAGAAATTAAAAGAAGATATAAAAAGTGTTTAGCAAATAAATTTTTTACAAGTTTTAATTGATTTGACCTATATTCGCTAACTTGATCAAATAAATATTTTGAATGTTTGGCAAATGGTTTATCGGTCTTTAATTAATTATTATGAAAAAACTAGAGCCTAACATTTTCAAATGCCACTTTGAGTCAAAGTCAACAAAAATATAATTTGCCTCCTCAATTATACCTTTATTTTCTCCCTTACCCTTGTAAGAAAAAAAAAAGCATGAAAATCTTAACTTTCAATTATGATAAACATTGTATATATAAAAAAAGTATTTGAAAATTTTTATAGGGCAACTCAAAGCATAAAATATTTAGTAATAAAATATATTCTTTGAATTTATTTACAAGTATGAAAAAATATTCACTGTTATATTTATCTTTTTATATAATTCCTACAGTAAATTAAATTCATTAAAAAGATTTTATCCCGTCTCTTTGCTCCCTTGTACATTTTTATTATATATAGCATATCTTTTTTATTTATATAAGTGAAATACTTTAATTGATTATTTGTTCCAAAATTATAATTATTTATTTTTTAAAATAAAATCAACTAGGTATAATAAAATCATGATTTATTTATTAAAGTAAAATTTTAGAGGTATAATAAGTTATTCTAATTTATTTTTAAGCAAATATATAATAAATAATAATATAATTTTACAAGAAAATTTAATCTAGATAATAATATATATAGGATATGAAATATTATTAAGATAAAATGTTGGTTAAATAAATTATAAAATATATTTATAACCTTATATATATATATATATATATATATATATATATATATATATATATATATATATATATATATAATAGTAAATAGTTAATTTTATCAAATATTTTTATATAAATAACTAATACTATTAACTAATTAAATCACTTAATACAATTAGCTAACAATTAACTATTAATGCAATTAGTTGAATGCCAAATAAGGACGTAGATAGATATAGATAGAATATGTAGATTATTTAGGAAAAAAATAAAGTGATATATCATTTATTCCTTTTCCATTTCATTTTCTATCCATATCTTTTTTTTAAAATTTTAAATAAATATTAAAATTAGTTCAAAAATATTTACAACATTTTTAAGATAAATATTAAATTAACTTATTAATGGATTGGGAAATTTTTTTATTTATTTAAAAGATGATAGAAAATTGAATAATTACAATATATTATATTTAGAAAGAAATTAAATTAGTCTAATAAAATATAAAATGATAAACATTGCATTAAATGCTCTTTGACATAAAACTTTTTAGATGTTGCTTTGGGAGGAATTTTTTTTATTTTGAAAGGAAAATTTTAATGAAACAATTTTAAATGAAAATATAGATAGATTTCATTTTCTATTCATAACTTTTTTTAATTTTTAAGATAAATTATAAAATTAGTTAAAAATAATTATAAAATTTTTAAGGTAGATATTAAATATGATTTATTAATGGATAGCAAATTTTTTTTATTTATTTAAAAAAGTATAAAATTAAATAATTATAATATATTAAATTTTAAAAAAATTAATTGAATAAAAAGTGAAAATAATAAATATGATATTAAATGTTCTTTGATATAAATTTTTTAAAAATTATTTTAGGATGAAATTTTTTTAATTTAAGAAAAATTATAAGTAAAAATTTTTCAAAGATATAAATATGGCCAGGATGTCTCATGAAACGACATGGATGAGTTGGCTACTCCACCTCTGTCCTCCGTCCTCCGTCCTTGGGCAACAGTTCGCCTGCATGTTCCATGTCACTCTTCGGACCACAAAGCATCGACATCAACCAGTGATGGTGGGGACTACCGCCTACGTACGCTTCTTTGATTGACTTCTTTCTTCCAGCCTCGACGGCCGATAGAGACACACATAAATTTTTCGGACGTAATTATATAAAATACAATTGCTTGAACTTAAGGTTAATTTACCTATCTTTCAAAAAAAATTGATTCAATTTAATTTGGTTAAATTTATATATGATTGCTAAAAATTTAATTATTTTATTTTTATTATTATTTTAAATAAAAATAATTTTTATATAAAAATATAGTTAAAAATAATAAAATATTTAATTATATAAAATATTTAATAATATTAAATTAAATATTTTTATATTAAAAATAATTAAATTATTTTTTGTAACATGTAATTATATTATTAAAAATAAATTTATATACTTAAATTAATTTGAATCGATTTATTTTTTTATTATTTGAGTCATGTACAAATATGCACGCACTGCGAGGCCTCATGTGTCGTGTGCGATTTTTGGACTATTGGAAATGATTGAGACTGAAGGATGGCCTAAGGGTGCAAATAGGTCGAGCGGCGTATTAGGAGCTTATAACTCGACCTAATTTAAGGTCAATCTGACTCGATCGATTTAGTTAAACGAATCAGATTAAAGTTAATATAAATTTTTTTAATTAAATAAGTTAAATTTTTTTATTTTAAGCCTAACCTACAAGCTTATTAGATCGATCTATTTAATATTTTTTATTTAAATTTATTTATTATAAAAATAATGACATATAGACTTTTTTTCAAACTCATTATATAGATTAAATATTTTAAATATTTATTATATAATTTATGGTAAACTAATTTACTTTTATTGTTAACTTTTAATGTTATGGCAACTTGATATTATTTTACTTTTAATCAAATATTAACTATTTAAATTAGTAATTTTATGTTATGAATATATGAATTTATTTCTTTGTTAATTAGTTATTATATAAAATTTTATATTAATTTTGGTATTATTAGGGGTATCTTAAGAATATATTGATACAAACTTATATAAGTTATTAGTTTATTTAATATTTTTTTATAATAGGCTTTTTAAATTTTAAGTTGTTGGCTTATTTAAAAGTTTATATTTCATAATAATTTTTTAAATAAGCTAACAAATCAGACTAGACTTTTAAAACAAGTCAGATTTGGATATGAAATAAAATCTTATATAAAATAATATATGAAACTTAAGTCAATATTTTATAATACAGGTTTGATCTATTTAAGATAAAACTTAGATGGATACAATCCATTTGCATCCCTATTTATCATAGGCGAGCCCCCCTGATCTCCAATTGGATTCTGGTGAAATTTTAAAATACTGATTCGCTGTACACGTCGACCCGTTTTCGGATGTGGGAACTGGGAAAAGTGACGGAGATTCAAGTAGTCGGCGGCTGAGATTGATCTAATTGTGCAGTGGAGAATGGACGGTTGAGATTGAGGATCCAGAGTGATGGGGCGAGTCAAACTGATAATGCGTCAGACGTCAGACACGGAGTGCTCTCCGCGTCAAAAAGTGTGGGAGATTCCAACGATACGAATTGACGCAATTACCCTTGAAATAGTAGGATATATGATAGGTTAGGCCCAAAAATTGAGTCATACGGGTTTTTGGCCATTTTCTTTCTTTTGCGTTTTTTTGGGGACAAGGCCGACGATAATTTAAGAAAAATAATATCTAAAAAATAATAGAATAAGGATAAAAAATTTATTTTAGTTCTTATAAAATTAAATTTTTATATATTTTATTTATAATTAAAATTTTGTATCAATTTATTTTCTGTAAAATTTAAAAAATTTTAAAATTTAATCTTTTCATATAATAATTCAACATTTTTTTTCATATATTGAAAAGTTAAAACTTAAAAGTTTTTAATTTTACAAAAAATTAAATTAATATAAATTTTTAAATAGAGATAAAATTAATAAAAAATTAATATTATAAGAATCAAAATAAATTTTTATTCTAGAAAAAATTACAAAGAACCTCCTTCCGTTATTCCTCATATCCCTTTAAACCATGTATCATGAAAATATGCAAAAATGTTCCTTTAAATTCTAAAAGTTATATTTAAAATTTTAAAAATTGGATCATAGAGGGCATCCAAAAAGTCATCATATCATAATTTGGATATCCAATTTATTAAGTTGCATCATAATTTGATTGATCCAGTTTATTAAACCATTGGTTGAATTGAATTATATTATAGATAAAAATTTATATAAATTTATTAAAAATATTAAATAGAAAATAATTTACACATTAAATATAACTTCATAATTTATTAAAAAAAAGGATAATGGAAATGAAATCAACTAGTTGTATTTTAATCACATTGATATTAAAATTTTTATTAATTTTTTATTGCTTATTAGATCAAGAAAATAATAAAAGAAACTTAAATAAAAAATATTGATTAATCGGTTTTTGAATATTTTTCCGATTCTTTCTAATTCGGATTGATCTAAACCCGCTTGGCAACTAGAATAGCCTTTTAAGTTGACTCAAACTCGATAATATAATAATTAATAGTTGAACCATCTGATTCGATCCTATTTTTAAAAGATGACTTGTAATTGAACATACTTATCAATGCTAATTTTTTTCAGTCTAACCAATCTTTTAAAGAATAAATATATATTTTGTAATATTAATAGACTAGCAATTGATTGTGTTGTTGAATTTAGTGACAAAAAAAAGTTAACATAAAAAATCTTCGTTCTAATCCTAGTACATAGAAATAGTATCTATAAGTGACACGTGTCAATATATTAATAAAGGAAGCTTAGAAAATATCACATGGCTAAACATGTGGTAATTAATGTAATTAAATATTATGATAATTTTAATGATTAGAAAAATCTCTAATAATTTAAAATCAGGACTGAATCTAATTTAAAATTAATTAAAATCATCAATTTTAAAAAAATATAGAAACAAAATATTAATTTACTTCTACCATTCAATTAATTAAGAATATTTTAAATTATATTTAAAAAATTAAAATATTAATTTACAAAATATAAAATATAAAAGCATAATTATATTTTAAATTGTTACAAACACATATGAAGTTATAAAAATATAAAATCCATATTTATATTTACAAATTATAAAAATTAAATATAAATTTACATTAATATAAATTAATAAGGTGATTTAATATTTTTATTTAATTCACTTTTTTTTCATCAAATATTATAATTAGCAAACGATTAATGTTGCATTTGATATGATTGAATAAGAATGCAAATGAAATGGAATGATCATTTTATAATTATATTTGGCATGATAAATAATAAAATGGATATTTCATTCCATTTTTATGTTTAATATAACAACATAATGTAAAAATGGAATGAAAAAAGCATATTTAATAAAGATAATATCCTTATAACAAAAAATAATAAATAGCTTATTGAATAATTTAATATTATTAAAATATATGATATGATTAATAATAAAATTTTTCACAATTTAAATTTTATCATCAAATTGTAATTAACATAACTTTTTGATAATAAAACATAAAAATTATAATTTATTAAATTTCTATATTAAATATTTTTGTAAAGAATACAAATTATCATATTTCAAATTTTATTATTAAAAATAAAATTATTAAAATATTTTAATAAAATTTCAAAAATTAATATTTTTTATTATATATTGATAAAAAGTAATATTAATATATATATATATATATATATATATATATATATATATAATATGAAGAATATATATAAAAAATCATTCTATGAAGGGTAGGAACGACTTGTCCCATCATTTTTATTATTTGATCATTTCCTTTTTCATTTCTATTTTATCTAACCAAACATATTTTAAGAATGAAGGTAAATGATTAAGAAAATCTTTGCCATTTTAATCAAATATTATGATTAGTATTAGTATATTGACTTTTATCACTAGTTAAATTTAAATGTTGAAGACCCATTCTTTTCAAATCATCATCCATATGTGTTGATATTTTTTCTCTCGGTCTATAATATCTCAAAATTATATTTATTTTGTTAATTTATTATTTATTACATTGATTAATACAATTAAATTTTAAAATTAAAAGTATAACAATAACTAAACATAAAATCATAATATTTATAGAAAATAATGTAATTTTAAGGGATTTTGAAAGATATGAAAGCAACATATTAATTAATTATAACTAAATTATTACTTTTTTCAAAAATTATTTTAATATTAATATATTTATTTTATTTAATTTTTTACCATTTAAAATTAAATATAATGATTAAGACATGATTAAGATTTTCATTTTATAGTCCTTTAAGATTATGTTAATTTGGCACTTTGTGACATAACCTTCTCATGGATTGAAATTAACTTTTGATGATTGATAATTAAAAAATATATAATAATTATTTTTATATTTCTTTGATATTTTTCCATCAAATTTTATAGTCAACTTTAATCATCAAATATCTTTATTGAAATAAATAATTGTTGAAATAATTAATATATAACAAGAACTTAACTTTGATTTTCTTTATTAGTGGACTAATTATTATACATTAATTTCATAAATGCTCTTTGACCGGTATAACCATTTTAAGAATAAACACAATATTTATATGTAAAGGTATAAAGATTGTTTCTATTACGTTTCTCAAATTTTATAATTAGTACTATTAATTCTCTATTTTTATTTTTGTTATAATTATTTGTTCCTCTATTCATTTGATACGTTTAAAAAAAATATTGAAATTGATTGTTAAATCACACCTTAATAATATCAAATATGTGCTCTCTTTTTTAGTTATATACTTTCTTTTTTTACCATTTCTTTTTTAGTTATAAAATTTGAGGAATATGATAGTCACTACTTTTATAATAAGAAGCTAAATCCCTACTTTTATAAATAAGAAACTAATTATTATATTTATTTTTTTAAAATTTTTTAATTTATCAAATTATTAATTATTATTGATTAACTAGATTTGACAATGAGTCAAGTCAGATTGTAAAATATTCAAAACTTAATGACTTAAGTTCATAAACTAAATAAGTGATACACAAATTGGATAATTTGACCTATATATTAAATGAGTTAAGTATGAGTTTAGAGATGTTCGGCTTAATTATATTATAAGTTGACTCGAATAATATATATAATTTAAGAGTAATTAATACATTTATATATATATATATATATATATTAAATATTAATTATAATATATTCTAAGTTAAATACTTATTATGAAGAAAAAATAGTGACCATAATAATTCTAATTTAATATTTATATTTGAATTTGAATTATAATTAAAATAGAATAATAAATAGAGTTAATTATTAATATTATTGATATTATTTTTATTTTGAAATCAATTATGTAGTTAATGTAAATATAATTTAAGAACATTATTTAAGTGGAGGTGGAAAGGTGTGAAAAAATCTTCAAACAAAAACCCACATCAAATATTATAAAAGGTAAATGCATGTCACAACTTTAATCTAATAATGACCAATTTAAAGTCTATTACCTAATTTCCATAAGCCTAATTCAATGTACTCATCAAAATATTAGATAGTTTGCTAGAGATAGACTTGAATAGAAGGAATAAAGGGTTAGTGAAATGTATATTATAATCTAGCAAAGGTTTACAAATGTTAAAGAAAGTTAAGGTTGCTTATAATCCTCCCAAGTGAAGGATAGGCCAACCTAACTCACTTAAAAATAAGGATTTAATGTTTGTATCCTTTATTTAAGCCCATACATAAAATAAGGCCAAAAAGTATCCAAACTATAAATATCCAATGTTACCATTAACTAAACTAAAGGACTTTTAGGTGATTTAACTTAGAGGAGGTGGTATTAGAGGTTTAACCTAAGAATTTGTAAAATAAATTACAAAAGGATAAGTCCAAGGCTTAATGAGTAAATGCTTCATATAAATGAACATGGCTTAATATCTTACCAACAAAATTATTCCTTGAATAAACATCACATAAGGAAATCAAAGGGTCATCATAATATTTGTTAACCCGATAGGCTTAACTAAATCCATAGCATTATAATCATATCATATGCAAAAGAGATTAACATTAGTAGCAATAACATTCATTTCATTACATAAGTAACATTAATTTTCAAGAAAAATACATGCATCTATTTTATGACTCCTTAGTCATCCTTATAACCTATACAAACTTTCCATCCTTATCTTTTTAGAGTTTGCATTATACTCTCCATAAGCATATTATTAGGAATTCTTCATTCAGTGTCCACATTATCCCTTTCACATTTTCTATTTCATAACTAGCTTAAAGCTTTTAATTTTCATAAGTGATCATATGCTATGTTCATCATAATTATAATACAATACCATGCCTTCATGTATGGCCATATATGACATTTCATCTCATAATTACATGAACAAGATCAATTATATCATTTGCTACACATCACATTAGGTTTAAGTCTCATCTTATTTAATAAATCACAAAGTAATTCCATTATAAAAATAATTTATGTCATAATAGCCATATATATGTTAAAAAAAATAGAAACCTTTAACAAACGTTCTTGTGCCAATGCTATGATTAAACATACATTAAAAGATACATTCTTATTGATTAAAATATTAAAATATAAAATAAAGTAGGAAGAATTACTAGTGGAAGTAATTCAAGAGGTATTTTTCAATTTTGGAAAGGGAAAGATCACTCATAGAATTGATTCACTTGTCCAAATTTTGCTTCCAAACAAGGAAAATCAATTCCACATTCACTTCACCTATGATTTACATCTTAGGCATGAGAGAATCAATTGTAAAATTGATTTTCTTATCTATATTTTACTTTTGGACAAAGAGAATCAATTCTACGCTTGATCTAGTAATGAATATTTGCATTTTTATAAATTTTTTTTACTATTTATCAACTATAAATGCCTTCCAAAACTCATTTATTACCTATCAACTCATCATTCAATCATAAATACATACAATCAATAATTCATACTAGGTTCTTATGTCATTAAATTCATTCTAAACTCTATGAATAATCATATTTCAATAGATCAAACAAAACTTAATATACATGCAACTCACACAATTTCAACCAAAATCAAGGAGTTTAGTTAATGTATTAACTCATCTAGTATGAAAGAGATTACTAGGAAGTTAGATTGAAGACTTTTTAACCTTAATCACACTAAAGATTAACGGTTCTTGAGTTAAGATTTAGAAAAACCCTCATAAAATCAAATAAATCTTAAATTCCTCATTAATTAAGGGAAAATAATAAGGAATTTCAATAAGAATGATGTTTTTACCTAAATTGGAGAAAAATTCAAATTCCTTTGCTTAATTTGATAAGAATGAAAAAGAAAAGTGGAAAGATGATGAAAATAGGAAAGAATAGGATTGTTGTTAACTAAAATAAGGATTAGTATCCCTAAAGGCATTTATGGAAACTTTTCCTTTAAATATGTTCTATACTCATATACTCATAACAATCCAAAGCTTTTATACTTTATGATTCTAATTAATTTTCCTTATCTAATTCTCATTAAATTAGTATTTTTATACTTTTTAAATTATTATCCTTATTTTATTTCACATTTCACACTCAAAAATTTTTATTTGCCTAAATTTATTAGTCATCTCAATGATTCCTTTTCAAAATATAAATTGTAATTTATTATAATTTAAGAAGGATGTAATAATATAAATATTCTTGCTATAAAATGAAAGTGATAATGCAAAATTTTGAAAATATAGGAACCATAAGACAACAACTAGTTCATGCCTATTATTTGGTTTAATATCAGCTCAATACTTTCTTTTTAAGTATTAGTACTTTCTTTTTAAGTCTTAAGGTATGTGGGAAAAGATGATGAAAATAGGAAAGAATGGAGTTATTGTCAATAAAAATAAGGATTAGTATCCCTAAAGGCATTTTTAGAAGCTTTTCTCCTAAATTTTTTCCATACTCGTACGCTTTCTTATAATAATTCAAAACTTTATACTTTATGATTATAATTAATTTTTATTATTTAATTCTCATAAAATTTATACTCTTAAAATTATTGCCCTTATTTTATTTCACATTTCATAAGCCAAATTTTTAATTCATCAAAATTTTTCGGTCACATCAATTATTCATTTTCACAAAATAAATTCTAATTATAATTTACTATAATTTAAAGAGGATGTAACAATACAAATATTTTCTCTATAAAATGGAAGTGATGATGTAAAATTTTAAAGATGTAGGAATTATAAGATAATGATTAGTTCATGCCTATTATTCAATCAATATCGGGTTAGTACTTTTTTATATGATTTTAAAAACATTTGATTTTAGTGATAAGGCAGACCGAACATATGTTTAATTCATGGGTTTTTTAGTTAAACTATTTGATGCAATTTGGTTTTTTGAATATTATTTTAAGTTTATCGAGTTGAGCTAAGTCGAAGATAAGCTCAATTTGAATTGAGCTTAAGCTATAAACTTTGGATTGAAATGAATTCAAGTTGAACCATGAATTGAATAAAATTAGATTAAGCCAAGCTTAAACTAAGTCAAGTTCAATTCGACTTGACTCAGTGCTAGCTTTAATTGTCTATTACCTTTAATTAGTTCATTAACTTTTATATTTAATATTAATATTAATTAACTTTTATTAAACAATGACCAATTATAGCATCCATTTAAAGAAATTATTTAAACATTGAAATATATCAAAAGAGAATGCTAACTTTATGCAATAGAGAAATATATTACCACTAGATTTTTTTAGCCATGCATTACACAACTTATTTATTTTTTATTTTTTATTAATATTATTTTATAAGATATATTATTAATAATAATATAACTTAATTTTTAATTATTCTAAAATATAAAAATAAAAGGGTTGTTATTAAAATTTTTAGTAAATATAAAAATAAGAAATAAAACATACAATGCATGAAATCACATTTTAAGTAAGTAGGATAATTAATAATAAATTTTAAAAACTAGAAAATAAGTAATTTCTCAATAAGAAATGTAGAATCAACTCAATTAAATTATAAAGCATGAGAAAAGTAAAAAAAATATAAAACTTCTTACAACATACTAATTATTCTAAGGAGCATTTAAATAGGTAAGAAATTAAGAAATAATTATAATCATAAAATTAACTGGTTGCAATAATTATATTAATAGTCAATATTAGTATAGATAAATATTATAAAATTAATGTTTGATAATAATTATAATTGAAACAAAGGAACATGTAACAAAAATATAAAAGAAATTAATGAATATTTAATATAATGCGCTAGTTAATGATCATTATTGAAAGATATCAATATATACTATTAAAGCCTTTCCCGCTTCATTGTGTGTCAAGATGTGATTACTTTAATTTCCCTCCAAAAATAAAGAACTTGCTCCATGATTTTGTGCAAAAAAAAATTAACTCTTAAACTTGTAATTATATAGAACTTTAATGATATTTATTATATTATTTCAAATAGGCACAAATAACAATGTTGCAATTTATCTAATTGGATAATTTTTTGGTCATTATCTTTGCATAATAATAATTATTATAATAAACTTCTCATAATATTTTAAACTATATTTAACTTTAGATTTTTAATTTTATAGTTTTACCAATATTCTTATTAGTTTGCATTTTAAACACACTAAATTTAAAACCATAATTAAGTGGAATGTTTGTGTAATGAAAAATAATTTTTCTACTACAATATATTTGTTATTCTTAATGAATTATTTATTTATGTTCATATTATAAATCATTATAGTACTTTTAATATATCTACCTAATGTTCCTATAATTATGGTGTTTGTTAGAATGTAGTTTATGCGATGCACAAGCCTTGCGTATTTTGTAATTTGACATTTTTATTACTTAGATTTTATAATAAAGAATCTTTTATTATTATTAAGTACATAATTGCCCTTTAATATATTATAACATTGTTTTGTTGCACAAATAGTCACCTACTTATGTTAGTCTCTATAATGCATAAATTTTTTGCTTTTTTTTAACTCCAATTACATGATAACAAATTAGATTAGCACATATATAATTAAAATATTTTCTTTTTTGTGCTAATCAATGATTAACTTTGTAACTTATAAAATTGTCATTTTCTAAATATTTTCAATTAAAAATTATATATTTTAACTTCCTAGTATAGCTTAAAGAATTCTCCCCTAATCTACAATCAAATTAGCAAATGTCAAGGGTATTAAATTTATTTTAGGTTGTATCATATAAGCAAATGATTATAAACCCAATATTTTGAATTAAAATACTTAAATCATTACATATATATTTTATGAAAGTGAGGTCAAGAAAACAATTCTATAAGATTTTACTTTATACCACATACTCATAAGGCATAGTAGATATAATATCATTCATACTACAAAACTTTAAACTCAAAAGTTTGAATCAAGTTCATTTATAACTTTAAGAAGAGTCACTCATACTTGATATGATAAAGGGAAAGAATAGGAATAAGAACCTGAAAAAAAAATTTACATAATCTCACTTCAAATTTATCATGATAATAATAAGAATATGAATTTAAATAAAAAAAACTAACAATATTTTTTCTAATAACAAAGTAATAATAATTAGATCCCCACTAAAATCATTAGAAACTATATGCTAATTGAATCATGAAAGATACAAATTTTCACTTAAAAATATAAATGAATTGAAAATTAAATGATAATACTCATACGAACAAATCAAATATTAAAAGCATGAGACCTTATAAATTTTGATTGAGCACGAGACCTTGTAAATTTTAATTGAACTTAAAACTAAAGGTTAAGGCAATCAATAACTTGACTATTGTTCCTTGTAAAGAACACTATTCAATTCAAATTAAAAGACTAACTTAAAAAAAATGCAATATTAACCTATAGAAGATATATAAAATTAGCATATAAAAGAGTATTTGAAAATGAAGGTAGAAAGATAAAGTAGAAAGAAAAGAAACTCTTTAAAGGATGGAGGCAAAGGAGAAGATGAGATCTAAAAACCTAATCAAAGAAGATGAAGTGTGAAGTATCCTAACAAAGAAAAAATACATTAAAAATAATAATAAATAGAAAGTTCATTTCACAAAAATTAGAGGAAATCAAGCAAATTTTAGGAAGAAAATGCAATAAATTATGGAAAAAGACTAAAGAGATTACAAAAATGCAATTAGTATGGTAAAGAAATTAGGAAGAGTATTTTAGAAAGGAAGAAAATGTATGAAAATTATAAAATTTAGTAAATCACAAAAAGAAAAAGAAATAAGAAAGATTATGAAAATGCAATAAATAAAGAAAAAAATTAAGGATTTTTTTATTTAATATAAATTGCTATATATATATATATATATATATATATATATATATATAAGAAATTCAATCTCTTATATTGATTGGGTAAGTGTGACATTATGACGCAATATTCATTAAGAAGAGATTGATTACATAAGTATAATTTACTATGACATAGTATTTATTGAGAGGGAATGATAAATTGGCACATAGCAAATTATAAGAATAATATTTATCATAAAAGAAAATAGAAAACATCACATCTAATGTATAATATATGAATGTAAGCATCTATTTTAGATTTGTCACAACTTTATATTACTATAATTAATTTAATTTTATAGTAAATATATCTTTAAATTTTATAATATAAATATATTTTTAAAATATTTTATTTCCAATGTTATTTTTTTGTATTGTAAATAAAAAATAATTTATTAAGTAATGAGTAAATGGTATGATATGACTTTTATATCTTTTACTAACTACTTGTGGCGTGATTTGTCCCATGGCAGAATCATTGAAGGTGAATAATTTTGTACCTCTTCTAAATGTTAGTGAGTATAAATTAAAAAAAAATGGAGTTACTACTACTAATTTTTTATAGTGTCATTGAAACATTAAAAATAGTCTACTTTCCTAAAGTTCATATTCAAAAGTTAGTTACGTGTAGGAAATATATTAGCACCTTATAATATCCATTCAAAGAATGGTTACCCATTTATTCTAATTTTATCTCTTCGATTGATTTACGATAGCTCTTACTATGTTATATATGTGTTTTTCTAAAATGTGATTTTAATTTAAGTTAATTTATTTATTTAGT
This sequence comes from Sindora glabra, assembly GCA_020226215.1. Taxonomy (NCBI): domain Eukaryota; kingdom Viridiplantae; phylum Streptophyta; class Magnoliopsida; order Fabales; family Fabaceae; genus Sindora; species Sindora glabra. The sequence continues at coordinate 83,058,576 of CM035226.1, forward strand.
TGCTAAATCTATTAATTTCATGGTAGGGTTTGGATGAAATAAAGTGCATTAATAATATTAAATATCATCATGATTGTACTTACAATTGAATTACTTAACTTCAATATATTACAGTCATAATTGCATATGTAATCGGATTACTTAATTTCAACATATTATAGGCATAGATTTTATTATTTTAAAAAAATTATTTTATTATATTTAAAATAATTTCAAAAGATTTTTATTTTATTATTTATAAAAATTATTATTATTTTTTCTTTTAGAAATATTTTTATTTCATTATTTTTTAAAATATTTTTAATAAAATAATTTTAATATAATTTTTAAAATAATAAGATAAAGAAAAATTCTTTTAAGTATTTTTATTTACTTATTTAAAAGTATTAAATTAATATTTTTTAATTTAGAGTATTAAATTTATCTAATTTTCATAGACCAATTTGAAAAAAGAAATTATTTGAAAGAATTAAAATTATAATTTTAATATTATTATGTAATTTGTAAAGTATCAAATTTATTCAATTTTATGACTAAATCTTAAAAAAGAAGTCACTTTAAAAAATTGAAATCATAATTTTAATATGATTTCATAATTTTAAAAATCAAATTTGTTTAACTTGATAATCAAATCTAAATAAAGAATTATTCAAAAATATTGATATTATATTTATTGTACTTGCAATTAATTTCAATATTATTTTATCATCATAAAAATGTAAAATATTTTTTTTAAAAAATAAAAATTATAATGTACATAATGAATGTAAGATAATTTTTATATGTAATAATATTAATTTTTTAATTTAATTAACTTACTTAATTTCATTTTAAAAATATTTATCATTTCAAGAATATTAAAATAGATTGAACTTTTAGATTGTTTTAATTTATTTTATCATAAGAATTATATAATATCTTAACATTATATATCAAACAAATAGATTTTTTAAGGAATAAAAAATAAAAAAAAAGTAAGTGGGATGGAAAAGCACAATACCTAGCCGTCCTACCCTATATTTGTCTTTTTTATTTAAAGAAATCTCTTTATATCCTTTTTTGTTTTTTTATAATAACATATTTAAAAAGAAAAATAAATAAAAATGTTGTACAAATTATGGATATATATATAAATTCAATAGAGTAAAATAAATTAAAACATATCATATAAAAAAAGTAAATATAAGATAATTTTTTATGCATTAATATTGAAAATTTTTTAATTTGATCACCTCACTTGATTTATTATTTAAAATATCTATTATTTCAAGAATATTAAAATAGATTAAAATTTTAAACTATTTTAATTTATTCCATCATAAGAATTACATAAAGTAATATCTTAACATGTACAAATAACATCATAAAATATAAATCAAAATAAAATTTTTAAAAAGTAAAAAAAAAAACATAGGTGAGTGAAAGTTGTATTAGGTAAGTCCTTTCCATCCATGACTTCAACATGATAGAAATTACATTTTGAATTTGCTTTTTGCCTCGAAAATGATGGCATTTTCAAAGCCTAAGATCCAATTATTGCTCCTTTAACATTATTTGGTGTAAGAATAGTTGATATAACCCCAAGTTTGGCTTTCTTGATCCTTTTCTTACTTTTGAATCTTTTCACCTCTTTTTTTTCTGGGCAAATCGGTATTGGCTTTTTGGGTAACATAGGAAAAAAACTACACCTTGGACTCGATGCTCTAAAGGACACAATATCTAAACACCTAGATGGTAATGGGTTATTTTGAAACTCCTGCAAAAATAAGTCAAATTTAAGTTTCAAGCAAACTTAGGTGAACAAGAGGATGGGATTAGAATATTGTAGAAAAGTTATCAGAAAATCATCCAAATAATAATCGAAAGAAGACATTGGGGGTAGAGAAGGAGAGAGAGCCAAGAAAGCTTTCCTAAGCTTATCATAGCTCATAAGTTACCTCTCCTTTTTATGAATTTGCTAGAAGTAGATTTGGAAACTCATGTGAACCATAAGGAAGGAAGCCATAGGATGTTGGTGTACAACATGTTTTAAAGTTTTTTTACTATAAAATCTATAAAAGTAGATTTGGAGATAGTCTACCCATGTGAACCATGATATTTTTTATTTATTTTATTTATCATTTTTTAATTTTTAATGTATTTTAGTTTCTTAATATTTATTTTACTTGTATTATTATTTGGACAAAATTGAATGTCAACAGTTACTTCTTTTTACTCATCCTTCTAAAATTATGAGGTAAGTAAAGGTGTTGACATACAATCCATAATAAGTATAAACACAATCCATGATAAGTATAAACTTAAATATGAAATATTAATGATTCAAAATGCAAACTTAACCTCCTTTGGTAGAGCTTGAATTAATAATGAGAAAATGAATAACTTGAATTGATATAGGCTCAATCTAATTTAACTAGATTTAATTTAACAATAAGAAAAAAACTAACTTGGTTACTGTATCGGCATGCCACTAGCATAACATCGATAAGGAAGACTACTGTGGAGCATTTTCACACAAATTTATTATAGAAATTGCATATAAGTTTAAGTAAATAATAATTATAAAAAAATCATTTATGAAACATTTTTTTTAAAGAAATGACAGATTATCCCCTATTAATCCAACCTTAATCATGGGTAACAATCATACTACCATGGATCACATATTACCATATATGTTAGAGCTATAGTATGGAGTATAATAGCTAAAATATATAATTTCCACATTGTAGTGTCTATAAGATCAATGAGCCTTCAAATTTTCTGCAATGTCTCTATTCTACCATGAAGTGGCGCAATGTTGATTCAAAACAAAATAGAAGAAGATCAAAGATGGCTAGTAAGAAATTAAAGAGGGGTAGAGAGATTAGATGATGGAGATTAACAAAAGACAAGAAGATGAGGAGATCAGTAAGAAATTTCATAGAAAGAGGTAGAAAAATTAGATGATGGAATGGAAATAGGATAAAGAAATAGTAATAAGCAGGCAAGCATGATAGGATAAAAAGAAGGAATCGAGAGAGAGAGATACAGTGTTAAGAAAAAAAGAAGGATTTTTTTTAACATATAAAACCATTGTGCCATGAAAAAGACAAAAAAAGAGTAAGTATGGTTTGATCCACTAATACTGCGTTAGGAAAAGTAAACAATCTATTTCTAAAAAATTCAACTTAACTTAAATAAGTTTAAAAATAAATAAATCAAATTGATACCGTTTATACCTAACTTTACTAATTTTGCTTAACAATTGAATTAAAATAAGTTTGACCCAATTTGATTGGGTTCAAATTAAATGACTCAGAAAGATACGGGGACTTGACCTACCTTAACCACATTCAATTTAACAATAAAAATGACATAAGTTGAATTAACTAAAATTTGACCTAGCTTGAGTGGGTTTGTGTGAATGGCCTAAATTGACATAGGCTTAACTTAATATGATAGGATTCAATAGAAAGGTAGTAACTTGGATTAACACAGGATCGACTTAAATTGATTGAATTTAATTTAAGGAAAATAACTTGGATTAACACATATATATTTGACTTAACTTGATTGAATTTAATCTAACAATGTGGAAAGTAAATGACCTAAATTAACATAGACTTGACTCAATTTGATTGAGTTTGATTTAATAATAAAAAGAAAAATAACTTAGATTGACATAGGCTTAATTTAACTTGATTAAATTCAATTTTACAATTAAAAGAAAAATAACCTAGATTAACACATGTTTAATTCAACTTGATTGAGTTTGATTTAACGAGGTAAATGTTCTAAATTGACATAAGCTCAATTCAATTTGATCAATTTCAATTTAATAAGGTAAATGATTTGAATTGACACAGGCTCAACTTAACTTGATTGAGTTCAATTTGATGAGGTAATGACTTAGATTAATACAGGCTTGACTTAACTCGATTAAGTTTGATTTAATAAGATAAATAACCTAGATTGACATAAGCTCGACTCAATTTGATTAAGTTCAATTTAATGATAAAAAGGAAAATGACTTGGACTGACACAAGCTTAACTTAACTTGATTGAGTTTAATTTAATAAGGTAAATGATGTGGATTGGCACAGAATCAACTTAACTTGATTAAATTTGATTTAATGAAGTAAAGAAAAATGTCATCAATTGACACAAGTTTGATTTAACTTGATTAAGTTTAAATTAATGATGAAAAGAAAAATAACTTGGATTGACACAGAATCAATCCAATTTGATTGAATTTGATTTAACAATGTAAAGGAAAATTACTTGAATTGACACAGGTTTAACTTGATTTGATCAAGTTCAATTTAATAAGGTAAATGACTTGTATTGACATAGGCTTAATCCAACTTGATTGAGTTTAATTTAATGAAGTAAATGACCTGGATTGATATAGGTTAGATTGGACATGATTAAGTTTAATTTAATGAGGTAAATAACTTGGAATGACACAGGCTTAACTTGACTTAATTAAGTTTAGTTTAAAAAGGTAAATAATTTGGATTGACACAAGCTTGACCTAATTTAACAAAGTAAATAACTTGGATTGATACAAGCTCGATTTAACGAGATAAATGACTTAGATTGATATAAGCTTGACTCAACTTGATCAAATTTAATTTAATAAGGTAAATAATTTGGATTGACATAGGCTTAATTTAACTTAATTAAGTTTGATTTAATGAAATAAATGACCTAGATTGACATAAGCTTGACTTAACTTGATCGAGTTTAATTTAACAAGATAAAAGAAAATAATTTAGATTGACAGAGGCTTGACTTGACTTGATCGAGTTTTGATTTAACAAAAAATGGGAAATAACACTAATTTGATTTAAAAAGGCAAATTATGCAAACATGAGTTAATGCAAGAATATGAAGCATGTAGTAATGATTTAGTTGTCTCTCAGAATAGCTCCTTACTTCGTCCTTTTAGGGACTTTCTCCTAAGAAAGTCATGTTTAAAGAGTGTTAAGTTTTGTAATTTTCCACATTTCCTCTTCATTTAACTTAAACCTTTCATCAACATTACCCTTATTTTCTATTCAATAGAATTAAGAAAATCCTAAGACTCAGTTTGATATGCATTATTGATTACATTCAGACATATTCAAATGGGCAAAATGTCTCATAACATTGCAATGAAGATACATGGAATTTAAAAAAAAAAGAAGGAAATAATAATGAATATTATTATTGTAATAAAGGCAAAGAATGAAGAATTGTTAAACATGGACGGTAACAAATATCATTTGTAAAAAGTCTACAAGGGATTCTAGGTTTTGATAATGTGTTTCAAAGCAATAACGTCAATTATCCCTATTATTCAATCATTACAAACTATGAAGCCAATCATGATAAGTTTGACTACATGAGCCATTTGTCAAATTCTTGAAAAGATTTCTTTTATTTCATTTCCTACTCTAGAATATCTCTACCTTACTTTCATGGAAGAATACATTAACTTCATTACTAGATGAAAGGTAAATATACATCATGCACAATCCTTTTTTACCTTATCTAAATTGATAGGTTGTGATACTATCCATTTCCCTAAGGGTTAAAACTTCACTAAAGAAAGCTTTTTTCATAGAATACGGTTCTTTTAGCATATATTGTCATCAATCCTTTTTTGATAGAGTTAGCTATGTCATAATGCAAACAAAATTTTCCTTTAGTAAGATTCAATTGATCATACTAAGCTAGAATCCACTTAACCTCTTCTAATGGAAACAACTTAACCTTAATGAGTCCAACTTCATAAAATATGAAACAATTCAACTCAATGGAGCTTTTAGGAAAAGCCTTAAAAAGTTAGAAGGAGGTCATTAAAGAAATAGAAATTAGTTTTATAAAATTTCCTCACACTTATTTTTGCACTTTCTAGTCGGACACAAAATCTAAAACTTTAATTTTTCATTAAAGTTAAGGTTGCAAAATTACAAGTAAGAAAATCATTAATGTAAAAAGATCATAGCATTCATGAATCAATAATACTTGTCATCTAGAATAAAAAAGTATGGCAACTTTAATTGAGAAAGAAAGAACCAAATTGACATCTTATAAGTCATACTTTTAATCCTTCAAGTGTTTAAAGGTAAATGTCTCACTTAAACTTAACCTATAAAGAATTGCACTACCATAGGCTTGCTTAAACTCTCAATCTCTATTACCTAATTCACATGCACAAAGCAAATCAAAAGGATATATTAAAGGTTGTAACAAGGTCAAGGTAAAAGGAAGGTAATAACATGGAATTAGAAGTTATTAACCAAAGAGATTAAAAGAGTATTAATGAATGAATCTAAATAGCAAGTGACAGATAAGACATACAATCAAAATTGTAGTTGCTCTAATGATATGTCATCCTCTCTTCTTTTTATTTCTTTTTGTTTTCTTTTTTTATTTTTTTATTTCTCTTTTTTTCAATGAAGTTTTCCTTTTTATCAAGTATTTGATAGACTTCCACACTTATTTAAGAACTTATCCTCTTGTCAATTCAATACTTTCCTAGCCTCTGAAGTTATATAAAATATTTTTTTCACTTTAGGCTTGTAATGAGCTAAAAACAAGGAAAAGTATATTAGGCACAAAAGGGCTAGTTAATGGAAATACAAAAGTTAGCTATTTGGATACAAGTGGTTTATTCAAAGAAAATATGCCTTAATCATATTTGCGCATGCATGTGAAAATGTAATCTTCATAAGAACCAAAGCAAGTTCTAGAGTGATAACATAATAGGTAAATCTCACACATAAAAAAGATAGTAATGATTAATTAAATAGATTCAAAATCTCATGGCTAAAGAGCTGCTAAACTTGATTCTTTCAATTTGAATTTTATTATCAAATTTATCAATTCTAAGAAATAAAATAATTATCTAATTATGCTATGAAACTTTCAAATCCAATTAATTCATGCTCAAAACTTTTACAATTCTTAAAAGTAGTGGAAGTTACCTAAATAAATAAGAAAACCTAAAGAAAAAAACACTTAAAATGGAATTTTAAAAAAGGATCTTTTCTAAATAAGGATAAATCATAAAGGAAAATATTTTACTAATGGGATATGTATTAAGAGCTAAAAATAACTCTTTACTTAATTATCCTTTACACGCATAATGAAATTGATGGTTTTACTAACAATTTTTTTTTGTTATCCCTCCTCCTAATCTAATTTAGACAATATCCCTAATGTGTTTATAGATAAGTTAAGGCATAGAAAAGAAAAATAGAAATACACAATAACAAAAATGGAAACAAAAAATTAGGAGTAAAAACCATGAGATAAAGAAAATTACAATTGAAGAGTGGTATCTAGCTACTCTTCTTACTGCTATTCAGGATTTGCCAATTTACCTATTTTATTAATAGATTAGGTTCAAGTACATAAATTTTGCAATTGGTCAATTAGTTGATTAATAATTAAGGCAAATATCATGGTGTAATGAGTTGCTTAGGGAATGAATTCCTATTTCATAGCTTGATTTAAGAAAGATAATAAACCATCATAAAAACTATTAATGTTCAATAGTCCTAATGAATTTTTATGAAAGTTTAGTTTAGCCTAATATGCAATGTTAGAAATTCCTTCTAATATTTCTAAATAATTAGGAAATGCGATAAAGGCTTTGGCATTATGAAGCACGTATCCAAACATTCTTGCAAGCTTAAAACTTTTAACTTATTACCCAAGAATAGTTAGTGATGATTTTGTCATCAAAATCCTTTAGAATAATACTCAAGACTTTGGTACCTCTAATGATTATAGTTATTGCTACATATCCTTTTAAACCTTGGATTCCTCCATCATATATGAGATTAATATTTCTAGTAGTTAACACCTTACCAAGCTTATTTATTGCTTTCACAAACTCCTCATCCTTCCCTAAGTTAGATCCACTAATGATATAGATTAATTTAAACCTTTGTATTAATGATCCTTCCCTTTTTTATTCTACTGTAGGATGAGCTATATGTGTATCTAAAAGTATAAGTATATATATATTTATGTAGCAAAAATAAGCGGTAAAAAGATTATGCAAATAAATCATTGTCAGAGAGGTTTGAATTTGAAAAGGAAGAAAGTCAAAAATGGATGTTAAGCATAGCAATTTTGGAAAATGGTATAAAAAATGCATAGGAAAAAATCATGCAAATTAACCCTTGTTAGAAAATTTTAAATTTAAATAGGAAGAAAGTCAAAAGTAGATGTTAGGTGTAATAATTTCATAATATAGCATGGAAAAATTGAAGACAATTATGTAGGAAAAGTTTAAAAAGTGACTGAAAGTTAAAAAGGAAAAACAATATACATGAATATGAATAGTAGTTGTAATTTTAGCTTATATCTTCCTCTAGTTTTATGTCTAATAACGGTTTAAATGCCTTCTATGAGTTAAGGATTTGTTTCCCATCCAGCTTCCTTATAAATTGGTAAACAAAGTCTTTTAACATGAAATTCCTAAGACTATAAAACTCTTCTTCTTTATTGAACAGATCCACTAAATCAAGAAGAACATTATGAACATGTCTACTAGGAAGTATATCAAGAGTTTGAGCGATATTATCCAATGACTTTTTACTCAATCCATCTTTTATGAATTGAATTTTGTCTTCTTAATTTAAGAAAACCATTCCATTCCTCTCATAGCATGTCTTACATGTCTACCTTGCACACTTATAGCAAACACTTATTTTTTTAGCTCTTTGCTTCTTAGCATAAGAACTTTTTCCCATTCCTAGCATATATTTAACAAATGAATCATAATACTAACCTACTAGATGTACCTTAACTTCAATGATCTAGCTTATATCCTTAGGAAAACCTAAATAGGTGAGTACCTTTATTCTTTCAAGTAAACTTTTTATAGATTTTCTTAAGAAAATTTTTGTGAAAAGTGGGGAACTTGATTCTGAGTTTTGCAAAAGTTTCCTCTATATTTTTTATGATCCTTACTTAGAAGCAAGTCCAATATAGATGGAAGCAAAGTTTCCCTTCTAAAATGAGTTATTTTACTTTTGAAAAAATAAGTGAATGCATGAGTGTGATGATATGCTTATAAGAAAGTGATATTGCTAAAATTCATTCATTCCACTTAAAAAACTAACTTTGTGGTTTACTTCCAACCACTTATGATCATAGACTTCAAGTTTTTTTCTAATACGTAGTATTGGTCCTTTAAGCTTACAATCAATTACTAATAAGTTCAAGTGATATCTATATATGATGAAATGATAAATGTAAGATGCCAAAGAATAAAAATAACAATCATGTTTAGTTGGGTAAAAATAAAATATAGGATAAGCTATTCAAGTTTAATTTTTAAAATGAAGGCAAGCCACATATGGGTCAATCATCATTTTGGAGTAAATTTGTATGGCTTAGATAAAGGATTAGTCATAAAAGAGTTCCCTCATGTGTTTTATAAGGACTTTTCCTCTAATAGGATAGACTTTTCTCAAATAAGGTGGTTCTAAATTTATTTTAATTTGTGCTTAGTTTAAGTTTTATGAGACCTAATTAATAAAAGGTCCCTAAATTGTCCTTACTATCGTTACCATATACCAATAAGGCTCCCAATTCTTACCCATGATAGGCTATAAATGGAAAAGGTTCTCATGAAGGCATCGCTACTTTGCCCCTTAGCTAATCTTAGAAAATCATCTAAAGCTTAGGTATGAGGCTTATGATATATGCATGAGATCCATAATGTATAGTGCGTGAGAGTGAACACCAACTATTCTAAAATCTTCATATGACTAATTTATCATGAAATCAATAAAGATAATCATAATGAAACCAACAAGATAAATATATATGTAAAGAAAATATTACATTAACATGAATAAAGAAAATTCAAAGTTAAGATAGAAAAAGAAGAAGAAAATGGCCTAACTCCAATTTAAGTCTCTAGTGGAGTTGGTAAGCTATTACTACGTGCCCTATAGCAAAATCATAAGAGACAAGTGATTTTGTACCTCTTTTGAATGTTAGTGAGTATGAATAAAAAAATAGAGTCATCACCAATCATTTTTTATGGTGTGATTGGAACATAAAAAATGATCTACATTTTTAAAGTTTAGATTTAGAAGTTGGTTATGTATAGGGAAGGTATTAGTACTCTACAACATCTGATTAAAGAACAATTACTCATTTATTTTAATTCTATTTTTTGAATTGAATTATGATGGTTCTTATTATATTATATGTGTGTTTTTTTTTCTAAAAATGTGGTTTTAATTTTAATTAATTTATTGATTTAGTTGGGAAATTCGCCTAATTTCATAATAGGATTTAGAAGAAATAAAGTCTCATAATAATGTCAAGTATCGTTATAATTGTACTAATAATTGGATTACTTAATTTCAATATATCATAGGCACATATTTTATTAATTTTTTTAAAAATTATTTTATTATTTATGAAAAATTATTATTATTTTATTTTTTAGAGAGATTTTTATTTCATTATTTTTTGAAATTTTTTTAATAAAATGATTGTAATATAATTTTTAAAGTAATAAAATAAATAAAAATTAATTTAAATATTTTTATTTATTTATTTAAAAAATATGAAATTAATATTTTTTAATTTAGAGTATCAAATTTATCTAATTTCATGGACCAATATGAAAAAATTTTGAAAAAAATTAAAATTACAATTTTAATATTATTTTATAATTTTTAAAGTATCAAATTTATCTAATTTTATAATCAAATTTAAAAAAATAAATTATTTGAAAAAATTAAAATCATAATTTCAATATCATATTGTAATTTTTTGAAAAAATAAATTTATCCAGCTTCATGGTCAAATTTGGATAAAAAATTGATTAGGAAAATTGATATTATATTTATTACACTTATAATTAATTTTAATATTATTTTCTCATCACAAAAATATATAATATTTTTTAAATAAAAATATAAATTATGAGTACACATGATAAGTGTAAGGTAATTTTATGTATAATAATATTAAAATTTTTTTTTGTTTAATTGATTCATCCAATTTAACTTTAAAAATATTTCTTATTTCAAGAATATTAAAATAGATAAAACTTTTAAAGTTTGATTTATTCCATCATAGGAGTTGCATAATATCTTAGCATTAAATTTGAAGCAAATAATTTTTTTAAGGAAAAAAAATAAAAAAAAGTAAGTGGGGTGGGATGACATGATATCTAGTCATCCCACCTTATACTCTCTTTTTTATTTAAAGGAATCTCTTTAACTCCTTTTTTTAATTTTTTTAAGATTTTTTTATAATGACATATTTAAAAAGAAAAATAAATAAAGATGCCATGCAAATTATGAATATACATATAAATTCAACAAAATAAAATAAATTAAAACATATCATATAAAGAAAGTTAAATATAAGATAATTTTTTTCGCAATAATATTAAATTTTTTTTAGCTTAATCAGCTTATCTAATTTAATATTTAAAATATCTCTCACCTCTAGAATATTAAAATAGATTGAATTTCTAAATTATTTTAATTTATTCTATTATAAAAATTACATAAAATAATATCTTAAAATGTACAAATAATATTATAAAATATAAATCAAAATAAAATTTTTATAAAGTAAAAAAAAACATAAGTGGGTGAGAGCTGCACCAAATGGGTTCTTACCATCCATAACTTCAATTTAATAGAAATTAAATTTTGAATCTACCTTTTATCTTGGAAATGATGGCACTTTCAAAGCCCAAGATCCAACTATTGCTTCTTTGCCATTATTTGATGTAAGAACAATTGAGACAACCCTAAGTTTGGCTTTCTTGATCCTTTTCTCACTTTTTAATCTTTTCACCTTTTTTTTTTTATATACATTTTGCCAAATCAGTATTAGCTTTCTAGGCAATACATGTAAAAAAAATTTACACCTTGTACTCAATGCTTTGAAGGACATAGTATATAAATACTTGGATGGTAATGGGTCAATTTTGGAACTTTGGCAAAGATAGGTCAAATTTAAGTTTTAAGCAAACTTAAGTGAACAAAAGCATAGGATTAGAACATTGTACAGAAGTTATTAGAAAATCATCCAAATGATAATCCAAAGAAGACATTGGAGATATATATATATATATATATATATATATATATATATATATATATATATATATATATATATATATATATATATAGAGAGAGAGAGAGAGAGAGAGAGAGAGAGAGAGAGAGAGAGAGCCAAGAAAGTTTTTCTGAGCTTAACCCAACTTGTGAGTTGCCTCCCCTTTTTATGAATTTACTAGAGAGTGCATTGCAACTAGTAGTGGTTTGGTCACTAAGTTTGATGAGATATTAATAACTAAATTTTAAAATTTTCAATTAAAAAATTTATAGAATTAAATTTAGAAACTCACATGAACCATAAAGAAGAAAGCCATGGGATGTTAATGTATAACATGTTCTAAAGTTTCCAATTATAGAATTTGCAAAAGTAGATTTAGAGACAGTCTACCTATGTGAACCATAATTTTTTTATTATTTATTTTATTTTATCATTTTTTATTTTTTAATGTATTTTAATTTTTTTAATATTTATTTTACTTGTATTATTATTTAGACAAAATTAGATATCAATAGCTTGCAATAATAATTTATCAAGCAATACTTATATGATATTTTAACAATTTCTTTTACTAAGTCTTTTATTATATTAATGATGTAAATATTTTTATTTAGTCATTTATTAAAAGTGAGAGCAGCCAATATATAATGTAAAAATAACCTAAAATAGATTGATTTTAATCTTTAAATTTTATTCAAATTAATGGTAGATATTTGGTATAAGTCATGCATGCATAATAAGGCATAATATGTTTATTAGTAACAAAGGTGGCTATTATACTTTTAAACTAATATTAAAATTTATAGGTTTGACTAGATTGAGCATATAATCTCTCAAACTTTAGTTTTTTTTCCTTGTTTGATAACAAATTCTAGTATCTTGTATTGAATTTTTATAAGATAAAACATTTTTATGGAGAATTTAAAGAATGAGAGCAATGTATGTATTTACATATGTATATATTATTATATTTTTAATTATGATTTTTTAACAATAAAAATCATTTTAAACTTACAATAATTTTTGGACAATATTTATTTATGAAATATGAAATACACACACACACACATATACACACATATAAACCCTTGTAATAACTGACTACATAGTTGATTATGACTTGAGACAGCTCTCAAGGTAGTCATAGTTAATTATATAGTTGACCACACCTTTGCAAAATTAACTTTAGAAGCCCTATAGTTAACTATAGTCAAAGGGTTTATCCTTTAAATGACCATAGTTGAGTATATTGTCAACTAGTTATCTAAACCTCTTTCTTTACATATAGGAATGATCTAACAAATTCAATCCATTTTGCATGTTTTAATGATTCATGGTCAATTTGGATGATAGACTCCTTTAACCATAAGTAGTGTTATCAAGTTTTTAAAACCTTGACCAAAACATAGAGCTCTTTGTCATAGATAGGGTAATTGAAAGCCACTTCACTTAACTTTTCACAAAAATATGCAATTAGTCTCCTCTTTTACATCAAAATAGCTCCAATACTTATACTTGAGACATCACACTCAATTTTAGAAGTTGTAGTGAAGTCAAGAAGAGTAAGCAAAGGGGCCAAACTTAATTTATTTTTAACAAGTTAAAAGCTCTTTCTTGCTCTTCTCCTTATTGAAATTCCATATTATCTTTCACTAATTGGGTAATGCTATGGTACCCCCGGAGCTTTCAAACTTGGAATGACATGGCACGTTTTGGATCATTGGATGAGATTATTAAAATTTTTAGTAATCTCATCCAATGATTCAAACTTCGCCATATCACCCCTGGTTTGAAAGCCCCGGGGGTACGGTAGAATTTCCTTCACTAATTCATTAAAGGTTGTAATCAGGGTACTAAAATCCCTTATAAATCTCTTATAAAAGCTAGTTAACTCATGAAAACTCCTTACTTCACTAGCATTCTTAGAGGTAGGCCACTCCCTAATTGCTTTCATTTTCTTTTAATCCATTTCAATTCCTTTGTTACCCATAACATAGCTTAAAAATAAAATTTTATCCAAGCAAAAGGAATACTTTTCCATATTGGCATTCAATTTTTCTTCTTTTAAAACTTGCAAAACATATCTCAAATGCACAACATGTTTATCAATATTTATGCTATATATAAGAATATCATCAAAATTAACCATAATAAACTTTCTAATGAAAGGGCATAAAATATGGTTCATCAATTTGATAAAAGTACTCAGTGCATTAGACAAATCGAAAGGTATAACAAACCATTCATATAAACTATGTTTTGCATTGAAAATTGTTTTCCATTCATCACCCTTTCTCATCTTATTTTGATAATATCCTTATTTCAAATTAATTTTAGAAAAGAACAAAACCCATGTAACTCATCAAGCATGTCATCAAGTCTAGGAATAGGATGTCTATACTTTACAGTGATTTTATTGATTAATCAATAATCAATGTGGATTCTCTAAAACCTATCTTTCTTTGATACTAACAAGACCAACACTTACATGGGCTCATCCTTTCTCTTATGTATCCCTTTGAAATGATGTTTTCCACTTATCTTTGAATCTTTTTGGCTTCTTTTGGATTAGTCCTATATGCAAGATAGTTTGGAATAGAAGCTTTTAGAATAAAGTTAATTTGGTGCTTAATCCTTCTCTTTAGTGGCAATTCTTTTGGAGCTATATTTGGGAACATATCTTCATAATCCCACAAAATAAATTTTATTGCTCTTGGCAAAATAAAGCTCTTTTGGTTAGTTTTTACATAGGCTTCTTTGTACATAATTACAAATATTAGTCTAGATGCATGATAAGCACTCACCTTTTTTCATTTTTTATCTTTTTTTTTCACTCACATTATTATTCTTGTTATCATTTTCATTCTTTTTTACACTATTTTTCTTTTTTTCTTCTTTATTTATTTTTTTTGCATTTTTATTCAATCTTTATAGACTTATTGTAGGATTAAAGGTTTTATAGTCACTTTTCTACTATTTTTTCTAAATTAATACTTGTTAAGGACACCATTATAAGTTACTTTCTTATTAAATTGCCAAGGTCTTGCAAGTAATAGATCATAAACATGTATATGAATAACATTACAAAGTATCTCTTCTTAGTACTTTACAATGGAGAAAAACACCAACACTTGCTTTGTCACTTTTATTTCCCTACCCTTATTCATGTTAGTGTGTATGTCTTAGGAGTTAATAATAAGATAATTGTAATAATGTATAATATATTATGTTTTATTTTAGGCAATGCACTTATTATATTTTATTTCATCTTTGAACAATTTATAACTTAATATAATAATTGTCCCTGGAATAGTTTTACTATTCCTAAAATGTCTCTGATTAAGTATTATTGCAAAAGGAATAGCAATTATCACGACTAATAATTATGAACCATGAATATGTGATATCAAGTCAATATATGAATACATTGTTAATGAACAGATGTACTAGACTAACCTCCTGTGAGACTATTATATGAATTAACAAGTGTCATTAGCTATTCTTATGTGACCACACTGCAAGTAGTTCTTTAACCTAAAGTCATTATGGTTCCCTACATAAGGAATTACACAATTTCACATCGTCCTGTGTCACCTTTAACTGGGATGATGTGTAAGGCATTGATTGGGTGTATCACAAATCATGCAAAAGAATGTGAGTAATGTAAATAGGATTTTGTTCCTCTTGTATAGAAGAAATGATATCTTTGGGCCTTTTGATTAAGTGAGACTAAGAAATGTATGACTATATTCAAATAGATTGTTATGAAATATTAATTACTTGTTTAAGTTAGTCTACTTGGTATTAAGAAATATGGATCAAACATTGATGACAATAACACACTCCATGCCTCTAGTTCGATCTAGATATTATTACAAAAGAGACTGTATTGCAAAGTGTTATTCACATATTTGATGAATGTTAAATCACAGATATTTTTACTACTTGAGTGATAGTTATGTATTGCTAGATACCACTTATTATTTATGGTTTATTATGGGTCATTATCAACATAGTAAGAACTTATAAAGTCGTACAAAAAGGAGTAAGGATGAAATAGTACTTAATTGAGCTTTAATTAGACTAAAATCCTATTAAATAGGCATGTTATTTATTGCATATATATTATCAAAGTAATAATATATATTATTTATGTAATATATAGTATATTATGTGATATTATTTGATATTAAAGTGATATTGGATAATTATGTCATTTGATATTAAATAATTATATTATAGGATAATATTATTATATAATAATATTATATAATTATGTTATAAGATAATATTATTATCTAATAATATTTAGTTATTAATATTATTAAGATAATATTAGATAACTAATAGATAAGACCTATCTCTTCTTACTCCCACCATGATAGGGATAAAGTTTTTGTGATTATATAAAATTAAAAAAAGTGTAGGTAGTTTCCTAGTAAGACTAGGAAAGTGACATACTCTAGTTCTATAAAAAGGGAATGTAGGCATCACTTTAAGTACAATACAAAATTGCCACTAAAAAACCACATTAAAATTGCATTAAAAACCTTAACCTTGCATGAAAGAAATGGATCCTAATAGATTTGTGGAGGTTAAGAGGTCATCATTCACTCTATATGGATATCGTTGAGGTACCATCGTTTGATTGTGCTTGTGATTCATGATTTGCACTTTAAGAGATAATCTTATAAACATAGTTTTTAATCTATGTCTTTGTGCATTGATTCTGAGAAAGTTTCACATAGATTTGAAAATCTATTTTCTGCTGCATTATATGATATATGTGAAACTCAACAATTCAATCATTGCATTTATATAGGGTAGGATGTTGCAAAGTAGGTAAACTTAACTTCTATACCAAGATAATGTTAGCCATATTAGCATAACTATCATTACCAATGATGATATTTTACATCTTACCCTTAATGTTGCACTTGGTTTAGAAAATGTTCTCCTTTTACTTTTTATCTTTTTTTTTAACTTGCATACTCAATGCTCCTTTAATTACCCCTTCTCTATTTTAAAAAGTTCCACTTTCTTCCCTTTTCTCATCCAAAGATGATATAACTCTTTATTGTTAGAGTCACTTGTAGGATTAATGTTTCCTCTTTTCAACATTATGGCCTTTTTATTAGGGTAACCATTAGTAATGTGCCCATAAGCCAAGAACCTAAAGCATTTGATGTTTGAATGCTTTTAAGGCTCTTCTACTTTATTTTTTGCCTTTTAGGTCTTTACCTTTTTGTTTGAAAGAAAATTCCATTTTATGCTTGCTCTCTTTATCTTTTCTTTTTCCATTCTTTCTCTACTAAAACTTTAATGATGAACTTGAATTAGACTTATATTTATAAGAACTTTTTCTCTTAAGTTACCCCTCCACTTTCATAACTATATGAACCATTTCTTCTATGTCTTCACAATGTTGTAGCTTAAGCATATAAGCAAAGTCTTTATTCAATTCATGAAAAAATCTAGCTATTATAGCTTCTTGGTTTTCCTTCACATTGCCTTTAAACATAGTGAGTTCCATCCCCTTGTGGTAATCTTCAACACACTTAGAACTTTGAGTAAGGCTTTGCAATTTTTAGCACAAATCTTTATAATAATGGCTAGAAGTGAATCTCTTCCTTATAACAAACTTTAAATCTTCTTAAGTTCCAATAGGTTTTTCACAATTTTTCTAGACATTTGCCATAAGTTAATTCTACCAAGCAATAGTATATTTGAAGAATTCAATCGTGATAAGTTTCACCTTCTTCTTTTCTAAATAATTATGGCAATTAAAGACTAGCTTCACTTTTTTTACCATTCGAAATAGGTATATGGATCATTTATTCCTTAGAATGAAGGTATCTTCATCTTAATGTTATTAAACTTAGTATCAACTCTCTCCCTTCTCAGTCTATCATATTCTCTTCTTTCATCTTTCCTTTCACCTCTTTTTTAATCATCTCTTTTTCTCTCATATCTTCTTTCACCTTTTCTTTTATCACTTTTCTCAAATCCACTTAATTTCTTATTTCCTCGATCATTACTATCTCCTCTTTCTTCTTTATATTTATCATTTTATCTTTTCCATCTTCTTTCTTTCTTTTCACCTTTAAATCTTCCAAGCCCTATATTTATCCCCTTAACTTGTTGTTATGTAGCTCTTAAGACATTATTATTTTTCACACTATCTCCCAACATCTTTTAAAGATAATTTTACAAGAAAAGGTCAAATAAGGAATAAGATATCATAAAAGCACACTACTTACTTGAGTTAGAGACACTCGCACTTATATTTGCATTCTAATTAAGGTTTTTACCTTCAAATGATCTCACATAATC
This sequence comes from Sindora glabra, assembly GCA_020226215.1. NCBI lineage: Eukaryota > Viridiplantae > Streptophyta > Magnoliopsida > Fabales > Fabaceae > Sindora > Sindora glabra. Next base: position 83,076,993 of record CM035226.1, read on the forward strand.
TTGCCTTTTTCCACTTTTATCATTCCTTTTTATAGTTCTTCAAGAACTAAGGAGATATATTCAACATTCAATAAGATTCAATAATTGTAACAATCAATGTCACTTAACAAATATCATACAATAAATAAACCAATGAATGAAACTAGGAATTCAAGTAAAGAAGCGTAAGGAAAGACATAATGATTTAATTAGAAATAAGGAAACAAAACTAAAGGCTAATAATAGACAATGGAAGTTTTAGATGTATGAAAGAAACAATGAAAAATATAATTCAAAATGGAAAGTTCAAAGATGAATTAGAGTACACAATAAATAATTAACTTTTGTCAAATAACTTTCCTTTTTATTCTTTCTTTTTTATACCTTTTCTTTTCTTTCATTTCTTTTCACTTTTTTTTCCTTTTTTTTCTTTATTCTTCTTTTTCTCTTTTTTTAATACTTTTGATTCACTTTTGATCTTCATTTTGTTTGGAACATTTGTGTTATCAAAACAAGGGGCATTAATGTACTATACTTGATTATTTTAATGAAGTAGAAGATATTTGAATACAATATACAATTATCATAACTTGGGGGTAGCCTCTGCTTTGTAATATTTGTGTATGGTAATTGAATTCCAAGTTAGGGTGTTGTTATTTGACGACTATGTTTAACTATTAGAGATTTAGCTGGCCTTTGCTTTCGAATAGTCAACTATGATACTCAATTATCATGAGATGTGTTGCTCTTTGCCTTTTTATATTCTACTATGGTAGTGAAATATTGTACTAATTTTTACACGATAGTCAAATATTATGTTATGTTATAATAGGCTAAACTTCACTATTTTGAACTTTAACTAAACACTTTCAATGCAACTTTCATAACAAGCAAGGTTTAACAAAATTTCCATGAATTAAACATAGATTTACATAGAATTGAAGCACTGAGTGCAAGATCTAACAATGGATTCAAGACTTGAACATAAGAATAAGCTAGAACATAAGAACAAGCTAGCAAATTAGGATCAAATTTGGATAACAATAATAAATTATGCAAAAATAAAAATAGGAACAAAAGAATTAATGAACAACAGTGAACTAAACTTGAATTTAAACACAAGATTGATAAGAAACAACAAGAACAGCACAAAAATAGTAAAATAATGAGAAAAATTCAAATCTAAAAATAGAAATGAAGAAAATCAAACAAGCTAACAAGGAATTAAAGAACACAACTTAGAAATGAGGAAATCTTTGCTTTAATACTAAACAATGTGAATCTTTACTATTAGATCATCCTAAAATTTAGAAATCAAATTAAAAAAGAAGGATAATCATGCCACACTTCAGAGTAGAGAAGAAAGGAAGCGATAAGTGAGCAAAAATCACGCTATAATGGATGTTGATCCTTTGATAAGTGAGAATTGACACTACAAAAGTTGAATCTCTCTTGATAAGTTTGAAGTTCTTGCTAGAACCATGAGAGAAAAAGCTCACATAGAGTTTTTTGATTTCAAAATGTAAAAAGTTGTATCAACAAGGAACAATCTTCATCATATAGGTTGGACTTAATTGGGTTTAATTAAGCCTAAACTAGGTAGCTAGTTAAGCTATTAATATTATGTAAAATAAAGTGACAAAATAATGGGCTAAAGATAAATTAACAAATATAGGCCTAAAATGACTTAAACGCAAGAAATCAACAAATTGTGCATTAGCTTGCAAATAGTTGAATATGGTATTCAATTATGAGCATATAGAGATAGATCACATCCACCATGTTACCTCATATATTGGAATTTCGATTCTTTCCACCTCTAGAATGTGTTAAACCTAAGGTTATATATGATAAGTTTTGATGATAACAAATAAGTATTTCAATAATATTGCATGTCTTTATAATAAATTGTTATAAAATATTCAATAGACATGCTATATTATGGTTGTAATAGCATTATATATCTTGTGCTAAAGTGATATGTATTGTATAAGTTTTAATAGATATATTATTTAATAGTTAAATCATATATATAATATAATGATTATTCATATTCTTATATTAATTTATTATATATTTTATATGTAAATCATGCATATTAATATCTTAACATATTAGATTGGATTAACTATATACATGGTTTACAAAGTTTACGTTTATTATATAGAAAAGTCCAAAATGAAGAAGAGTGAGCATTGAAATAAAGCAATCAAAGATTTTATCATACTCAAGTTAAGAATGAACAAGGAAGAAATGTAAGAAAGAAGATGTAATTCAAGTATTGAAGGACAAGAAGATTAAAGTATTTGAAAGCTTACAATCATCAGGAAAAGCCTAAGAACATGATTGGTATAAGTTTTCATTTTAGCATTAGACTTTTTTTGTGAAATAGAGCTTTTCAAGATATAGAGCTTAAGCATGTTTTCATAATCTTAACTTGATTAAAATGTTTTAAAAAGATAGCCCATAATTTTTTTTTACAAGATAGCCTATGGGGATACTTTAAAAACTAATGATATATGAGATTTTGATATTTTCAATATTAACCTTTAGTCACTCTTTTGATCATATCTCATAAAATACTTGTAATTTAATTGTGAAACCTTTTTCATATGAAAATAGACTTAAAGATCTTTCCATGGATAGGTTATTTTCTTAAAATAACTAAGATATGAAAGAGTTATGAATTTCATAATTAGAGTTTCAAAATTAGATTTTTATGACCTTTTAAAGTTGAGTTTGTAAAACAAAGAAGTTATGACCTTTTAAAGTTAAGTCCATAACTCTATCCTAGTAAATCGATTGACCAATCGATTTTGGATAGGCAAAGATGAAAGTTTTTATCTTAATCAATTAACTAATCGATTTTGGCTATTTTGGTGCACGTATAACAACTATAAATGGCAATCTTTCATTTCTCACTATCCAAAATGACTATAATACTCTATGGACTTCTTATATAAGCTAAGAATCAAATGCAATCAAGAGACAACTTGAACTTCAACTTCTAGCATCATTTTACTTCTTCTTTTTATCAAATCATGATTTAAGCTCTTTTTAATGAATTTTCTCTATTTTAGGACTTCATTTATTTCATCCACCCTATAAAAGAGTTTGTATGAATCAATATTCATCTTTTATCACTTTCTAATTATCAAGGGTGAGGTATCCCTTAGAAAATCATTGAAAGGATGAAGTATCCCTTATAACAAGAGTTTTTGCTCAAGAAAGAGCAAGGATTTCTAAAAAGGCTTCTTCAAGTGCTTGATTAAAACTTGAAGGGATAGTGAATTGAAACACAAGCTTAGGAAGCTTGGAAAGTGGATGTACACCTTGGAGAGGATATTTAAGTGAAGAACCATTATAAATCTTTGTATTTGATCTCTCTATCTCTATCTCTTTATTCTTTACACTACACTGTACTTTTTCCTTACTAAAATTGCTGAATCATTATTCTTGATTATCTTAAACTTGAACATTACCTTGGATAATCATTTATTTAATATTTCCAATTGAAAATTGACTACAAAATTTTTACAAAATTGATTTTAAATTGGTAAAACTACATGCGGTGTTACATGCTTTATTTTTCTATTATTATATAATGTTTGAATGCTTATGTTGATGCTTGAATGATTAAATGCTTAAAAGGAGTATATATCTATCCATGTGCTTTTTAATGATTTATATATACATAGTTAAATGAGTTATTTTGCATAAGTACATTAAATTATTATATGTTGTATGCAAACCTCTTTATTGAATTATCTTGAATTTATTTCTTAATGATTTGGTTATGGATAATTAAATGAGTTAATTTGCATTGATTCTTTGAATTATCTTATCTTGAGTGCAAATATCTTTATAAAATTATCTTAGAATTGTTTGAATTAAAATTATCTTCATGACTTTCCAAAATCAAAGGTTTTTCAAAGAGGACTTCAAAGATAGTAAAAGTTTTAAAAATACTAATTCACCTCTTCTTAGGTATGGGTTGCTAAGGCTTATAGAATGGTAGAGATCAACTCTAGCAAAATTCTTATGAGAAATATAAGGCTAGGAGTAAAAGTCTCCTTCATTATCATCAAAGCATTATATGCAATCTTCCTATAGGGTTATCCTTAGCACTATATTCGAGGAAATCTTTCTTGGTTTGGCATAAACCTTGGAATCGAGGCATATTTTGAAAGTACTCATAAAGGAAGAGTTGTAAAAAGTTAGTAGTAGTAAAGCATTACATAAAGTATTGCCTATTAAACTTTTTAATTTCACTTTAAAGTTAATCTAAATGGAGGTAAAGCTTTACTAAGAAAATAAGACCCAAAACTAGTCATAACCCCAAAGTAATGTAAGTAACTAGCAAAAAGATGTTAGAGTTTAAATTCTTAAAAGGTGGACCTATAAAAATGAAATCATATAGCTAGTGAACCATAAACATTGGCAAGAAGAAATTGTTGGTGTGTGTATCCTAAGAACTAATAATAAGATGATTGTAATAATACATAATGTATCATGTTTTATTTTAGGTAATGCAATTATTATATTTTGTTTCATTTTAATATTTGTGCAATTTATAACTTAATATAATAATTGTTCTTAGAATAGTTTTATTATTCATAAAATGTCCATAGTTGAGTATTATTGTGAAAATGATAGTAATAATACATTGAGACTCTCATTTATAGTGACTGATGATTATAAATTATGGATATACGATATCAAGTCAATGCATGGGTATATTATTAGTGAATAGATGTAATAAACTGATCCGCTATAAGAATACTACATGATTTGTCATGTGTCATTAGTTATTCTTATATAACCACATTGCACATAGTTTTTTAACTTGAAGTCACTATAGTTCCTTACATGAGAAGTCACACACTTTGATGCCATCCTGTGTCAGGTGTAAATTATTAATTAAGTGTGTCATGAATCATGCAGAGGCATGTGGGTGATGTAGATGAGATTTTATTCCTTCTATATAGAAGGAGAGATATCCTTGGACCCATTGATTGAGTGAAACTAAGAAATACATGACCATGTTTAAATGGATCAATATGTAATGTTAATCATTTATTTAATTTAGTTTACTCAGTATCAAGAAATGTGAATTGAACATTGACAAGGATGACATATTCCATACTTTTAGTTTAATTTTCATATCATTACAAAAAAGATTGTATTGCAAAGTTTTGTTCACACATTAGGTGAATATCGAATCATAGACATTCTTACTACTTAAGTAGTAATGATGTATTGCTAGATGCCATTCATTGTCTATAGTCTATAAATGGCTCATTGCTAACGTAGTAAGAACCTATAGGGTTATATAAAAAGGAGTAGGAATGGGATAGTAATTAATTGGGTTTGAGTTGGACTAAAATCCTATTAATTGAGCTTGTTATTTAGTGCTTATATATTATTAAAGTAATAATATATATATTCACGTAATATATAGTATATTATGTGATATTATTTAATATTAAAGTAATATCAGATAATTATGTTATTTAATATTAGATAATTATATTATGGGGTAATATTATTATCTAATAATGTTTAGTTATTAGTATTAAGGTAATATTAGATAACTAACTAATAAGCCATATCTGTCCTCACTCTCACCATGATAGAGATAAGGTATTAGTGGTTGAGTAGGATTAAGATGGAAGAGATAGTTTCTCAGTAAAACTAGGAAAGAGGCATATCTTATATATATATATATATATATATATATATATATATATATATATATATATATATATATATATATATATATATATATATATAAGACCATGAAAGCGTAACTTAATGTGAGGTGAATATGCACTGCTATCAGTAAAACCACACTAAAACCTTTAACCTTGCGTGAGAGAAATGGATCTTAGCAGATTCATGGGAGGTTGAGAGGTAGTCATTCACTCCATATAGATATTGTAGAGGCACGATCGCTTGATTATGCTTATGATTCATGATTTGCACTTCCAGAGGTAATTATTGTGATATTAATCTATGTCTTTGTGCATTATTCTCAGAAAGTTTCATAATTTTTGAAAATATGTTTTTCTACTACATTATATGATACATGTGAAACACAATAGAAATCATTATTACTATTGCTATAAGTAGTACCCTTGGAAATAAATTTCCTTGTGCCATCCTTCCCAAATTTCCTCTCCAAAGCACTATAAAAATACTTTAACCATTTAGTGAAAGTGGATTTGTCACTTAAAGAAATAGCTATTTTTACTATTGCCCGGTTCTTCTCAAAATATTCCACAGCACCACAATTACCCAATTTCTATTATAAATGAGAAGCTAGTGCCACATGATTGCCAGAAGTACTAAAAGAGGAAATATTAACCTCATCAAATAGAGACAACTTATATAAAGCATATATATCTTTAAGTGTCAAGGCAAACTCTCCACAACCAATGATGAAAGTGTAAGTATCATACACTTATCTTTTCGATAAACAATTTAAATCTTTAAGGCTCTTCTTTACCATTAAATGTAAAGAAATATGAATAGCATCAATTACCTTTACTTGCCCTAATTATTTATTATAGCAAGGGTTTGGCAATATTTTATCTACCCATGCATTGGACCCATCAATATGTTATGATTTTGCTATATACCTTATATGTTAAAGGAATAATATTTCCTAGCTAAAAGTATCACCATCGACATATTTTTATGGAAAGGAACTCCCTCTTCCAAAATTTCTCTACATAGTAAAGATTAAATGTTATTGAATTAGTCATAGGACTTAACTCAGTATTCAAAAAATTTATAGTAAGCTTATCAAAATTTCTTCTTGCCAACCTTAATTATATTAATTGATCTTTTGCACCCAAATTCTTTTTGGAAACCCAAGGCACATTCTCAAAATCAACAGTTGTAGAAACCAATACCTTATTATTATCATCTATAGAGATTACCTTAGAGGAAATATTTTTGTTATTAGTCCTTTTGGAAGCCATCATAATTAGAAATGAGATCATGAATAAAATGATTAAAAAAATGTCCTCTCAAAACAAAGAGTTTTAATAGAAATTACTTTAAAGAATAAGTGTTTTGAAATAAAGGACAAGCAAAAGCATATTTAAATAAAATAAATCAAACTTATCAAAATACTACACTACTTTTAGAAAAAAAAATTATAACATAGAGTAAAAATTCTCAAAACCTATTACAATGGATGAAATATACTATGGAGGAAGGATAAAAGTCCTAAAATTTTACCTAACTAATATAAAATGAAGGATAAAAATACATTAAATTGTAAAAAATCATTAAAGTAAGTAAATTGCATAGTAATCCCCCACTCTCAAAAGAGTTGCAATAATTATTATGCAAGTGGCCTAATATAAATACTTTAGATCTAAAAAGCTAAAGATATAAATCAGCCTATAAAAACTTAGCAAAAGCCTAACATTAAAGTACACTTCAAAAGAGAATCAAAACATATGTTAGGGCCTAAAAGAGGCATATCTTAAACTAGCCCAAAGAGATAGGTATAAAATAACCAAAACACAAAAGGCAGCCTAAATAGTGAGTCTAAGAAAGACCAAAACACATAACGAGCACTTGAAGTGTTGCAGCGGTCTAAACAAATAGGGTCTTACAGAGGCCTAAAGCCATTTGGTAGCCATCTAGCTTAAGGTAAAAGCCACTTTGGTTGCAAATAGTAAAAATCTCTTTATACTTTATTAGGAATGCTTTTAGGGATGGTTTATTTAGATTAAAATGAAGGCTCTATCCATTGTACATAGGAGCATTGGGCAAATCACACTTAGACCTTTTCACTGTAAGCCCTTTACATAAAGAAAGTAAGAAAGTTATGATAATCTTTACCTTGTTATCTCGATAACAATAACATCTCATAACCTTACAAAACTACTTATGTTAATCTATATCCATTACCATAAATTACCTATCTCATTATCTGATATCCTATATCAATTATCTTTCCATTATAATTATCCTATTATTATTTGTATCAATTATCATAAATCCTATGATATAATTAACCCTAATATAAGCCCATGGATTATTACCTATTACTTAAGCCATCACCTTTTCATGCACATAAAAGCCATACATGTACTTGTCTTAAAGGACACAATACACTAAAACTAACACCAAAAATCTTAATCAAGGATAATCACTAAAAAGCTCTCTTTACCTTGTTAACAATAATGCATAAATAGTGCCCATTCCTTCCTCTATTAAGACACTCTTAAGAATTCCTTTATTGTAACTATACTTCCAACCTTAGAACCCTTAAGAATTAATATAACTTTATCATTCTTTTATACAATTATATACTAAACATTGAGTAATATTATATCTTATCTTTTTATTATCTTGTCTTACACTATTATGTCTACTTATTTTATCCTATCCTATACTATCATGGTCGACACCTTTAGTGGTATAGTAGTATTTGATGGTGCCTTAAAGGTCATAATTCTCTCATGTTTAAAGTTTAAACCCAAGATTTTGCATTTGTATGCTAAATGGATAATTAGTTTTAATATTACTAAAATAATTTTATATTATTATGTTGTTTAAACAAGTCTTTATAAGATAGACTTACAATTAAGGATGAAATGAGCTGAACTAAACATTTACATGTTTAAGCTTAAGCTTGATAATAATAAATGGGATCAAGTTGAAGTTCAAACTTGTCAAATTTAAAAAATTTAAGCTTGAGCTTGACATAAACATAAGTTTAGGCCCTACTTAAGTTATACATTATTTAGTCCAAATTTTTAATTGAGAATAAAGCATTTGAACTTGAGCTTGAGTTTGAAATAAAAATAAATTCGAATGAACTTATAAGTTTACATGAACATAAACCATAAACTTAATTTTTTATTTATTATATGTTGTATTATTTATATTTGTCTTTAATTTAATAATACAAAATTTATATATTATATTACTTACATATTATATTTATATTATTAAATATAGTATAAAAATATACTTTATAATTATATTTGTTTACATTCGCAAATATTTTGAGTTGAATAATAAGAAGCTCAAATTCGATTCATACATTAACTGAATTCAATGTATTTAAATTTTGACTTGTTTAAAATTGAATTTAAATTAAGTGTTTTGCAAACTAATCTCAAATTATTCATTATAACCTCATTTGTGCCCTAGAATATAGGCTTATGTAATGAGAAGTTGGATGTAAGTTTTATTTTTGTCAGCCTACTTTATTACAAAATTATGTTATTAGCATGAATAAGAAATGAAGAATAAAACCCATATCTTTAGTCAATTAATGGTGTAATGACATCTCTAACTATGTTTTGGACTTTTTCTTTTCAAAGGCATGACACGAGTATAAATTCACACTACACCAATCACTCTCTTTATCAATTGAATTCATAGCATAGAAATTACCATTTATATTTGAATATTTATAAAGGTGAATTGCTAACCTCCATATTCATATATGGAGGTTAGCAACCTCCACTTTTTCATTTGAATAAAAAAATTCATATTATTAATTTGATGATAACAAAAATAAGAAAGGATATTTAAGTAATTTAAATAAGAGAAATATTAATTTAAAATATAAATTTAACTTTATTTATTCTTTTTTATCTTTATGATAAATACACTCATTAATTGAAAATAATTGATAGTGATGGTCAATTGATTTTAATATCTTTTATTATTTTATTATTTTTAAATTGATAGTATAATTTTTTTATTTAATTGAAAGATTAGAGGTTGTTGACCTCTATATATGGATGTGAAAATTGGCAATCCTTTTATAAATTTATCCATTTTACTTAATTAAAATTATATAATTTCACTCAATCCATAACTTTTTATTAATTATGAAAGTCAATAGTAGTTTGTAGAATTATACATACTCCCATGAATGCTTTAAATAAATGAAATTTTTTTATTAAAATAAAAGTAGAATAGCATAAAAATAGAAAAAAAGAATAAGACGAGAGGATGATTTTCTCTCATTTCTAAATGCATAAAATCTTTCACATAATATTTTAATATATAGTCCCAAGGCACCAATTGATTAGTATCACTAATTGATACATTCATTGATAGGTATTACTAATTGATACTTATCACTAATTAACTATAGCCAGACATTAAGTAAATTTCAATTAATAATAACTAATAGATTAATTAAAGATATTTTATGAACATCTACATAAATAACTATTTATAACACTTCCTCTAAGATGTACATTTTGTAAACAATATGTATCAATAAAACTTTCACTAGGAAAAACCTAATGGGAAAAAATTCTAGTAAAGAAAAAAAGAACATTATTCTTTTGGTGAATAATTTACTTTATTAAAAACCTCATTAAGAAAACCTGATGGAAAAAAGCCATGATCAAGGATAAAAGTGTGCAACATGAACTCAACTCCCTTTGTTTAGAATATTATTAAAGATTTGATTTAATGTCTTAACTAGCAATTCAATTAAAAACCACTTGAACAAACTAATTATAATAATTAACAATCATAATCCTTTTATAAGTATAAGAAAGGGTTATCTTCCTTGATTTATTATCCTTTTAATTAAACATTTGCATATAGCATTATCTTTATATAGATTTGTTAAATTTTCTTTCTTGAAATTCAAGAAAATTAATTCTTCATTTGTTACATACATGTTAGAGAAACTGCAACTATAATTTATTTTATCAAGAAGTATGACATAGATGCATAATCATAAATAGTAATATAAGATTAAACTCTATACGAAATCAAATGTCTTCCGTTTGCATAACTAAATAGTTAGGATTTAAAATTCATACTAGTAATCTCATATCATTGTTCTACAAAGATATCAAAAATATATATTTAGTTTTATTCTAATATCTTTTGATTGGAAAAGAACTATATTTTACTAACAAATTTTTTAAAAAACTATATTAATTCATGTGTAATTAATAATATATGTTAATGCATCAATTGCGCTAAGATATAGTGCTTCAAGACCATAATTTTTTTCTTATTTTCTATAGTTTGAAGTAGATCCTTATTACTACCTAAGTAATTGAATAAACATTGGGACACTTAATGGATATGATTTATCCATGTAAAAGAATTTTTTCATTTTGACTGATGAATAAATGATCTTTCATTTAAATGATTGATCTAAAGGCTAAGATAAAACTTAATTTTTTAAAATCTTTAACTTTCTACTGCATTTGGAAGTTCTTCATGAGTTTTAATAATATTCAGATTATTAACATAAGTATCAATTTACACTCAAATAATAACACAAGGAGATTATATATATATATATATATATATATATATATATATATATATATATATATATATATATATATATATATATATATATATATAACAAATATTCATTAAGACTAATTGTAACACATTTATCTTAAATCTATACAAAGATCTTTGTAACTGAATTGAATGTATTTCTCAAATATTTAAATTGTATACTTCAAACATCTAAAATCTTTTGAAAATTATAATATTATTATCAATTGTCATGCATGAAATAAAATATAATTAAATCCATTGGATACATATTAAATTTTTGATATATTGTTAGAAAAATTATATTCACCTAAGTAAATATTTTTTATAACTATTGACAATTTTTGCAAAAAGTCCATTATGTTATAAATCATACTTTTCCTTTGCAACTTCAATTTGATTATTTTCTTGACACAATTATATATTTATACTTTACTAACTTTACACTTTTAGGGCATTTCATTAGCTTAACACCTTCTAGGTGTTTTTTCAATTTGTAAATAAATATTAAATATGCATTTCTATCTAAATTGCTTTTTTTTTTTTACCAATAATCATACATCATTATTCTATAAATTCAAGATCCTTATTAATCAATATCTTTATAATTTTAAGTGCCACATTATATATATCAATAAATATAGTAAAAAACTATTTCTTTTTTAGTTCATCTTTCTTATTGTAGACATGACTAACTAAAATCTCTTTATTTTTATAAATTTCAAGTACCGAAACTTTTTTTAGAAGTTTGTTATTATATTTTAAATCTTTTCAAAAGTATTTGATTCCTTGATAAGGTTATTTTATTTATTTATTCATTTCTTATTTTAAGGATATTCATATTCGGAGCTAATCAGTTCATGCTTCGGCCATGTTTAAAAATAAATTATCGTACTTAAGCATTAATTTTAATGGGAATATTTGCAACTAACATATAATATTCTATTTTTTCTCTTTTGGTTAATAGTATGTCTAAATTTTTTTTTATACTTTCTAAATTAATCATATTATGAACTTTTGGTTCATATTGCTTTGTATGAGGATCAAAATGATTTATATTATATTACTTTTATAATTGCATATTTTCTCCTCTGATTTTAAGAATATAGTTTTACATTTGAACTTACATTCTCTATCATTTTCAAGATCATTAATGTATATTACGATGGAGTAAAAATATATTGCATATAAAAAATTCTTTATATGTAAAACTTTTTAACTCCTAAGAAAAACTAATTATAAGGTAAACTTATTAATTTTTGACTTGATGCATATAAGTATTGCAAGACATAAAGTTATACACCTCTCAAGATGATAAAAAGAATCTTGTTCTCTTAAACAATGATACAACTAGTAACTTTAGACATTAAAATTATTCTAACTAAATCATTTTACATATGAACATATTTCATAATGTTCAACAATTATTCCTATTGAAATATGGTAATTCTTAAAAGTTTTAGGTCTAAATCTACCAGCATTATCAAAATAAATTATTTTAATTACATAATTAAGAAATTGTCGTTAAAGTCAAATTATTTGAGTTAGTAATATCAATAGATTAATAATAAATTCATATGTAACAAAAATTATAAAATATTTAAATAATCCATATATATTACCTTATATTTATTCAAAAAAAATATTAGGAATCCATTCTCAACTTTAGCTAGCAATGGCTTTAATGCTTTTTAATTAAATTACCTTGAAAATAAGTAGTACATAAAAATTTATTATATTGAAGAATATTTTAGTTCTTCAATGAATAACTTTGTAAATTTTTAATGATCATTAGCATCATTATTGATTTAAGATGGCAACTTGATCATGTTATATGATAAAAATATTTTGATTAGTGAACTTTTGATTTACATTTCTTTCAATTAGCTTTATATATGTGTATTACATATTAAAAGAAAATAATAGTAACATTTTCAATATATTTTCTCACTTGAGATAGTCATTATAATGTAAAAATATTCAATATCTTATTATCTTCATGTAGTATTTATTTCATTGTATGTTTCTAAAACTTAGTAAATATCTTCAAGATTTAATTAACAATAATGCATTTATAAGCATTATATATCTCCTAATAAGATTATATTAACTTTTCATGAGTCTTAAATTAATTTTGTATTACCAGATATTATATTAACATAATTTTGACCAATGATTACTTGAGAAAGTTATTTTCTATTCTTAAAAATGGTATGCATTATTGCACTATTTATGAAAGAAAAATATTCAAATATTAATTCAATAGAAAATGAAATTGACCATTATCATTACCAATCAAATTATCAAATCATTCTTTAAGATATACAAAGAAATTTTCTCATGTTGAAATGTGCTATATCATAAGAATTATGGTTGAGATCATCATTCTTGTCAACAAATTTGATCTCATTTTGTTTTTCTTTAAAGTGGGGCTAAGTAAAGTTCTATAAGATATTTAGACATACAATAGGTATGTAAACAATGTCTTTTGTACCACCTTGATAGCATATACTTTTTGAACTTATAATAACTTTTCACATCACATTGATAATATAATTTTTAAGAACTTTTTGAATTTTTACTATATAGGCCTTTCTCATTATATTTACAATTTCTTATGGAAAAAATTAATCTTATAATTATTTGTACTATTCTTATAACCACTATGATTGCATAAATTAATTTGCCCTTTTCCACATACACAGTTATAATTGCGATCTCATTTATATTTAAACTTTTTAATTATTAAGGCATTCACTTCTAGAAATGTAGTAAAACTAGTTGGATTTGTTTCATATTTTTTCATTAAAAAGTTAAATTTTTTTTAACTTTTAAAAGGTAAGAAATCAATTATTTCAGTAAACATACTAAACAATTGCACGAGTTTTACATTTTTTATTAAAAAAATTAATTGTTGATGCATTCACTTCAGGAAATTCAATGAAGCAGATGGGATGAGTTTCATATTTTTCATCAAAAACTCATTATTGTATTTAGTGATAATAAAACATAAATGGAAAAGTAATTTTACGATGATAAAAGAGAAAGAAAAAATATGATAGGATTGATAAAGAAGAGAATAATGGATGAAATTTTGCTTCATCAATTTTATTCATCTCTCTTTTCAAACTAATTCAAAGAAGAAATGAATCTTTTAACTTTTAAAAATATTCTATTTTCAATCTCTCACAAAGATGATGACAAAAGAGAATTATTATCTTATAATAAGTAATTCTTATATCAAATAATAAAAAAGTTCTTCAATCTCATATAGATGACCTTTACCACCTTTCTTAACTTTAGTTAAACATAACCAAAAGGAAAAAAGTACATATCCTATTGCTTTTTTTAAACTATATTCAATGAGATGGAACACATCATAGTAAGTATTGTACTCTTGTACGATGTCATAATGCAAAATGTTGAATGTTCAAAACATGGGGCAAATACTCATATGATATAAAATTTGCATACTCCATAAAAAAGGCATAGCTTATAAGAAAATGCAATTCAAACTAAGTATGACTATAGTTCAAGAGACGGAAATTAATTATCTTATCCTTTATAATTCTAAATTCATAAATAACTTTTGAGAATAGTTTGAAAAATAAAAGATAAAATAAAAAAAGAAGAATCCTTTTTTTTCAAACTCAAAAACTTAAATTGGAAGAATTTTTTATTAACGTGTTATGAAAATAATAGTAAAATAGTAGAAAAATAAAAGAAGAGAACAAGATAAAAGAAGAAGTTTCTCTTATTTTTTAATGTATTGAATCATTCATACAAAATTTGTATTTATAGTTCTAATGCACTAATTGATCAGTATCACTAATTGATTATAATAAGAAATCAGGTAAATTTCAATTATAATAACTAATAGATATGGGCATCCATATAAATAAATATTTATAATAGAAATTAATTTAATTTATATATTATTATATGTACACCAAGAAAATAATAAAGATATGATAAATTAAACATTTTTCCTATTTAATAAAGATATGCATTCAAAACCAACTAAGGAAGACTTTTACTTTGGTACTTCCTTGAAAGGGATTACATAATTTTATAAAAAAATTAATTTAAAATATAAAATTATAATATTTTCTGAAAAAATTGTAATATAACGGATGGTTTTGTAGGATAGATTTTTCTGAAAAATTAATAAAAATTCATTAAAAATTATAAAATTATATATAAAATTTATGAATCATAAAAAAAATCTATAAAAGAAGTTACAGAATTCTATAAAAAAAGTTGAAAAAAAATTTGGCGTCGCCAGGCAAATTGCAAAACAATTTGACAAAACCTAGGTCAAGCCAAAAACCTGAAAGTTGAAAAAAAAAAAGAACGAAAAAAAGTAAGAGGATCTTACAAATAAAATATTACCATTAAAAATTAAAACATGTAAAAAGAACCAGAGGATCGCACAAACTCCCTCAAGACGTGGCAAATGGCACAAGTTGGCCACCCTGGACCCCAAAGCCCTGTCCAATTCACTTAAACTGATTTCTTAAAATACAATATTTCCATAAAACTATTATTTCCTTAATTAACCAGTCAATTAATTAGTTAATTAATCCCTCGATTAATTAATAACTAATTAACTCTAATCTCCTTGAGACCACGTCAGCCACATGACAGGAGGGGCTAGGTTGGACCCTCCGAAACCAGGACGTGTAGATCGATTCTCCGACCACCGCGTGTAGGGCCACGGTGACGTTGGAATCAATAAATGCCAGCGCAATTACCGATGAGCCAGCTCAACAACAACCACACCTCCTCGCAAACCGTATATGCACCGTACGAATACGATCTCTTCGTATTGACACGTGTATGGTGACGTGGACATCGCCATGGCAAATACCCTTTTCTGTTTTTTCTTTTTTCCCTTTCTCCCACTCCTCCTTCTTCAGCACCTCATCCTTCTTCTGTTCGCTGTTCGCCGTTCCTGTGAAAGCAAAGGGGAAGCACAAAAAAAAGCCTCTTTTCCTCTGTTTTTTTTAGAGAGAGAAAGTAGAGAGAGATACAGAAAATGCAGCGACCGAGCTCCTGAGGTTAATTGTTCCTTGTAGTTTTGCATTTTTTATGTTTTTGACTGGAAATTGAAGCTGCAAGGATTGGTTTATTTTGCTGGGTGGATAAATTTTGAGAAGTTGCGGTGGAGAGAAGGATTGAATATTTTGCAGGTATGCTGAATTTGTTGCCTTTTGTGTTTAATTTTGGAATTAAGCGCGAAAGTTTTGAATTTTATATGTTTTAGGATTTGGATTTTGTTTATTTCGGTAAAAATGATAGAAGTGAAGGAAAAAAAAGTTGTTTTGGCTAACATTAGGTGTGTTTGTTTGTGAGAAATATATGAAAATTGTTAATTAAATTTAAGCATAGTGAGGTTTCATGCCTCAGTGAGGGGGAGATTTTTGGATGAAGGAACTGAGGAAATTATCTGGCCTTGTCTTAACACAGAAAATTGAAAGCATGCCATAAAATTTCTGTTTCTCAATTTTTTGGGGTTCTCTTTATGTTCAGCTAAAACAGACAGAGAATTGGAGTTGGGGTCCTCTGATCTCTTTTTATATTTGCTTTAACCTTTAAATTTGAGCGATTTCTGTTTACTGATTTGCTTAGATGAGTGTTTTCCATTGTTGTGTATTTGCTCCTTCCATACTATTTTTGTTGTTTAAGATTTTCAATAACGAGAATTATAGAAGAGGAAGAATAAGTGATGTATTAGATCGGAAGGACAATATCTTGTAAATCAAAATCTATGCAGGTTCAAATTGCAAAATCAGGAGTTTTACCAGAAACTTGCCATCCATCTCCGGTCCCATCTGGGCATCTGAGGGTGAGGGGAAAAAAAAGGAAAGTTTGGATTGGAGGGTATTTTTGTCCTTTAACTTTGAGATTATCTTGCTGGGGGTAGATTAGGCAATTCAGGTTATTCTTTATCGGTAGAGTCCATCGCTTTCTTCTCATCATGTGGGTAACAAAAAGACATAATTCACCCTCTGCCCTCTGTCTTTGACCGGCTATTGTAGGTAATTTCAATTCGTTTGTCATCCGTTGATTCTCTCAAAGATTTCAATTCCACAAAAGGGGGGTAATAAAAAAATAAGAGCAAAGAAAAATTGCTGTTCGTTTACTTTCTCTTATTACATAGAAGCAGCAAGTAATTGGAAATGAGCAATGATTCAATAAGACAGATATGAACGGATCATTGTGGGACCTTTTTTGTTCCTATTTTACTCCGAGTACTGTAGAGGATTGATCCAAATCATCTAAAACATATTAATTGTGAAATTATGATTTGCTACTGCTCCTAACTTAGTCATGTTCCTTGATACGAATTCTATGACATCAGTTCATGAGCATAAAAAATCAAATAATATCTCACCTGCACTTACGCTGTGAATTCATTTATTTTCATACTTAATCCAATACGTGATTCTGTTTGTCAATTTCATTTTAATTGTTTTTGACATTGCTTAAATATTTTGATAGACATTTTTCTCTTGTATCTGTTTGTTTATACCTGAGACTACTGATATGTATCATGATTGTCCATCTGAGGTTGGCAAAGACTTGTTAAATTTCTTGTGGTAATTGCAATATTTTTATGAACCCATTTCAAATGAAGGAAATCAATATTTTTTAATGCAGAAATTCCCCTTCCGGTAAGCAATCTTATTTATTTATTTTTTTAAACTGCAGATACTATATTTTGTTGTTTTCTTGGAATTCTTGAATCTTGATCATATAGGTTTTAAAACTCACAAATTTCGGTGTATCAATTTTCTGTCTGCCCTAAGACATCGTTCTTTGCTGATGACTCTTTTTAATGCAGCTGCATCATTTTAGAGTAGAAGGGCCGTCCTAAAATATTGACTCAGCCAGTGCTTTCCATCTGGTGCTTACCATGGTAAACAGTGAGGAAGGGAAATCCACTGAGGCTGAAAAACCTTCTTCGCCAGCAGCAACTGTAAGCTGAGAACAGTGTGCCTGTGTCTGGTTATGTTTGTTGTGAATTTTGTGCATGAATGATATTGTACTTCCCTTTTGGACAGGATCAGTCCAATCAACCCAATCAGACTACTATTCACGTCTATACTGATTGGGCAGCATTGCAGGTAGTTTACCTTTTTGCCTTTCACTTATGTCTTAGAGATCATTTGGTTCACAACAATAGCATAAGAAGTGTTATTTTTTGGGAAATAGAAAGGAAGAAAGTTGTTTGATTAACTATTATATAACAAATTGGAAAATAAGACTTGCCATAGAGTTCAGAAGTTGCTTATTCACATTTTCCTAAGTAAGTTCTATTTTCTATATTTTTTATGGATGCAAAGATTAAATTATTCTTATTAAATTTAATTAATGACAATTAAAATTTATTAATTTGTATTACAATAATTTTGATGATATAGTAGTTATTTTATTAATACTTCTTAGGAAGATTAAAATTGAACCAAACAAAATATAGGAAGTTATTTCTCCTCAGAAGTGTCACTTCTTTAGTATCTAGTACTAATTAAACAACTTTAAGTACTTTTCATGAAGTTTACATAGGAAGTTACTTATTAAAAAATTCAATTTTTGACGAGAACTTACTTCCTGTGATTGAATGACCTCCTTATTGGTTGCAGGAATTTTTCTTGGCTTAGGTTAATGGAATTCACTATCTGCAAAACCTAACATTGACTGGGTTGGTTTATATGCAATTTGAAGGAATTACAAGAGTTGTTACTTGTAATGATTTTATAGGATTTGTTAACATCTTGGTTACCCTTAAGGATTTAGAGTATCATCCTAGCAGTTATAGAGCTGAAAATCATCGTCTTAATCATTAAGGATTTTTTAATATATTCAGGCATATTATGGGCCAAGAGTCCACATGCCACCATATTACAATGCAGCTATGGCTTCCGGTCATGCTCCTCACCCATACATGTGGGGGCCACCACAGGTAGCTCTTTGAAGCTTCATTTCCTTTCCTTATCATTTCCATTCTGTGTTGTTTTAGATGTCCTGGAGTAAGTTTCTAGACTACAGGTTTAAATAATTTGCTGTTTCATTATTTCTTCCAGCCTATGATGCCACCTTATGGGACCCCTTTTTCGGCAATCTACTCTACTGGAGGTGTTTACACTCACCCTGGAGTTCCCATTGTAAGTCCAGATTCTTGCACTCTGTGTGAAGTTCACATTTTGGAATATATATATATATATATATATGGACTTGGACAATCATTTGGTTGGTTATTTATCAACATGGACTAAGGAGGGGTAAGACGGTCTTGAGATATGATTATTCCCTTTTTACTGGGATTTGATTATTTTGGGGCCTGCATGCATCTCAATTATCATGAACTTTTTCATGCATTAATGTAGCAAAATTTAGTCGGTAATTTATGCCTTTTACATTACAGCAATCATTTACAAAGGTTCTGATCCTCTATTAATGCTCTTGGCTAGAACTTTTTTCCATATACTTGAGAATTTATTTTCAATTATATAGGGCCCCCATCCACATGGTCAAGGAGTTCCAACATCCACTGTTGTAAGTTTTTTCTTTCCTTGAGATTTTTCCCAGGTCTTTTGTTGGCAAGTCTTTAAAATATGAGCAAAAAGATAGAGGATAGTTTATGTTAGATTGGGTCTGTGAAAGCCATCCATTGCAACGGGTTGACTTGTTGTCACAATGCAGGCTGGAATGCCTTTAAGCATAGAGACACCAAGCAAATTATCTGGAAATACTGACCAGGGTTTAATGAAGAAATTGAAGGGGTTTGATGGGCTTGCAATGTCAATGAGAAATGGAAATGTTGAGAGTGCAGAGCGCAGAGGTGAAAATAAATTGTCACAAAGGTTTGTTGATTATTGATCTGTCTTTCTTTCAATAGGAATGTATATGCCTTAAATAGACCTTTGATCTGATGCTTTTTGGTTGAGATGATTTCTATTTCCTCTCCCTTTAATTAGAAGATCTGTCCGTTTGGGATGGTTAACTGATTGATTTTACGATGATATGATCAGTGAGGATACTGAGGATTCCAGTGATGGAAGTGATGGCTACATTTCTGGAGTAAGGACTCTTTGCTCTATAACTATTAACATTTTTTATGCATTCTGTTGATGTGCATTATGATAGTTATATCTTCTTTTGAATGGTTGGAGAAGGTGAAAAATTATGATATTTGCCCATCTTATGTGTAGGCTAATCAAACAAGAAGGACAAGAAGCCGAGAGGGAACACCAGCCACTGGTATGATTCTGTTCTTCACCAAGTGTCACATCTTGATGAACAATAGAGTTGTCCTGGGATCACAACTAGACTTCTGTTGTTATCAACCAGTACAGATGTTGTCAACCAATTTATCAATTAGGGTCTTGTGAAGTTATATTCTAGCCTAATACTTACATGCGGGTGAATTTTTTTTTTTTTTTTTTTAACTTTTAGCAATTAGTTTGACTAATGCAAGGGACATGGGTGGGCTTTTATTTCCTTCCCTCAGGCTTGTTTTGGCACATGTGCAGCTAATAATAAAAATATCATACTTATATCTTGATGTGCTTGAAGCTATTGAACTTTATTAGTTAGGTTAATTCATGTTTGATGATCTTGCTTTTCTTCTCATTGTACAAACAGATGGAGAAGCCAAAGCTGAAGTACAACCCAGTCCAGGTTCTGCCAAGGAGGCTGCATCTTCCAATAAGACAGTGTCAGTTACCTCTGGGGGGAAATTAGTTGCACCTGTAGTTTCTTCAGGGATGATCACAGCCCTGGATCTGAGGAACCCTAAGATGAGTTCCACGGCTTCCCCACAACCTGTTGCAGTGTTGCCTTCTGAAGCTTGGATGCAGGTATAGTAAGGGAATAGTTCTGCTTGGCCATTTGGATTTTGTACATCAAACACAACAATGATAATGCAGTATTGATTTGGGTATGTTTGCATTCTTAGGATGAGCGTGAGCTCAAACGTGAAAGAAGGAAACAATCAAATCGAGAATCTGCCAGAAGATCCAGGCTAAGAAAACAGGTACAGATTGCAGAGGCCAGAAATATTTCTTCTGTAGTTCTTGTGAACTATCAAAAACATGACAGTTTTTTAGTTTCATATCCACTTGCAAATGATACAACCCGCCTTCTCACAGGCAGTGACAGATTCAAAATTTTAGTTTGTGGAGGCAATATATACATAACATTTTAAATTATTGTAAAAAAAGAGAATTAAATACTTAAACAAAAGTGAAATATTGTTTTGGTTTTCAGTCTCATTTTTATTTGTTAGTGTGTAACAAGTCGAATTTCAAATATTTTTATCCTTGTTCAAAGTAAAATCTTCCTTTTTTAATTGATAAAAAGAATTTACTGGGGGGAGTGGGGGGTGAGGGGCGATCTTATGTAAGTTTTAGAGGCAATAATTAGAATTAGTGTAGATTTGTGTGTAATAAAATCTTTGCTGGTGGGGGCAATTGTCCCCATAATACATAAGAGTAGATCCACCCCTCCCCACAGACACCCTGGTTTGCAACTGACGTTTGCATTCCTTCCATTCAGGCTGAGACTGAAGAGCTTGCAAGAAAAGTAGAATCCTTGACTGCTGAGAATGTGACGCTGAAATCAGAAATAAATCAGTTGACTGAAAATTCTGAGAAACTGAGGATGGAAAATGCTGCATTAATGGTACTCTTACACAGATTATATATGTGTGTTCCTACATTTCCTGGCCATTTGCAATACTGAGCTTTTGTTGGTTTTAACATGCAGGAAAAAATGAAAAATGCACAACTGGGAAAATCTGAAGATTTAGTTTTGAATGGTGCTGCTGACAGGAAAAGAATTACACCTGTAAGCACAGAAAACTTACTATCAAGAATTAGCAATTCAATTTCTAATGACCGAACTGCAGAAGATGAAAATGATTTTTGTGAAAACAAACCAAACTCTGGTGCCAAGCTGCATCAACTACTGGATGCAAATCCTAAAGCTGATGCTGTCGCAGCTGGCTAATTCAAGGAGCCAGTAGTTATAGTGGCTGATCATAGTAGTTTTGGCATATTTCAAGCCCAAAATTACTGCTAACACTTTTCAGAGGGATGGAACAGTTGAATTTTTAGGACCTAAATCCATCATGACCAGCACTGATTCTTTTGCTTGTCAGTTTACTGCTTACACTTTTCGAAGGGATGGAACAGTTGGATTTTACTATCATGGGATGTCAACCTTAAATCTCTGTAAATTGATGAGAACTAGATTTTTTTTTTTTTTTTTGGGGATAATAGTAAGAATGATTGAACTACTAGATATATATACATGCAAGGGTTAGGGATTAATCCTTGGAGATAGAAGATGCAGATAGAAGAAGACAATTCTTTAAGGCGCATCGAATGTTACTTGAGTTGAATTTCCTCGAATTTCAGCAAAAAGAATGAGATTTTACTGTTTGGATAAGATTGTGGAACATGTTATGATTGGTTGTGTATACAATTGATAGGAACCTAAGAATGGTACAACTGAGGAAAGTTAATTTCTGTGTTCATACAGGCTGCCTTCTTTTGCAAGCAGTCTTTCATGTTTGGGTTGCTGATATGCATGAATACATTTTTCATGTTTAGAATTAGATGCTGTAGATATCTTATACTCTCTGGTTTAGTCCTGTAACGGGAAGGGCTGTTTGTTCCCTTTAAATTTCTGCTTCTGTGATGATGACTAAAAACTGAAAAATTAGTAGGAATGCTCAACCTTCTGCGTGATAATTTGGATGTCGGATTGTGGAAAATTTTTGAGTACTGATATTCTTAGTACTACTTTCTTGTATTTTATTTTATTTTTTTGACAAATTAGATAGGAAATAAATTTGAAGAAAGATAGACTTTTTTTTTTTTTTGGGGGGGGGGGATTGTGGATTTTAGTTAAAAAAAATGGCAGTGGATATCAGAATAAAATTTGTATATTTATTTCTTCGAAAATGATAGGAAAAGGGAAGGATGCAAATTCAATTGGAAAACTGCTCTTTGAATTTAGAATCTATTTAATTATGATATAAAAAATTATGATTTGTTAAAATATAATGGAGAATAACAGTAAAAATTTAGTTACAGTAGGGTTAAAAGTTTTTCCTTAAGACTGTGATAAAGAATTTTTTTTTAATTGGACCAAGGCATAATCGTAAGAATCCTCGAAAGAGTGACTGAAGTGAGTTGTGGGATTTTCATTGCTTTAACTTAAAGTTGTATATTCGTTAGTTTGTTTCTGAAACACAGAAAGTGAATCATTATTTCTTAAAGTAAATTAAAAGTACAAAGCAATGTTCCCCGTTCGCTTCAACGTTGAATAGCTGTGTTGTAGCAACAAGATTCCCATTTTTATGAAGCAATTTCTTAGAATTCTTCATATAAAGGCTTCCATTATCTTGTTGGGAAATATATTTTATAAATAATTTTTGTTTGTTTTAAAGAATTTTTAACACTAACTATGGAAAATAATTTCTCGTCTAGAACAGTGATAATATTTGCTTTTCGTTATATTTTTTATATGTAATACAAGATCAATAGAATATTTTCCATAATTCTAAATTTTTATACTTATAATCATAAGTAAATAAAATTTTTACAAATAATTCTTTTTTGACAAAAACGAACTGCAGATATATTTTTCTACAAATAATATTTTCTAACAAAAGCAAGCTACCAATGATATTTCTTCTTATCAACACAATCGAAATAATAACAAACAAGCTTAATTTTCGTTATCGTTTCTGAAAATAATCGAGCCTCCGGACCTGCTCTAATTTCTGAACAAACATCATGTATTACAAGGTTGTGATACAAGAATATGAAGTGTTCTTTTACAATATCATCCTTAATTCGGTTCAGAGGTTGGCAATGGATGGCCCGATTTTAAGCTCGATTCATATTACTTAATTCTGATAATGATAAAAAGGCCATCTTATAATTATTCTGTTACTAATCGGGGTTGAGTTACATTGATCCTTCCATTGCTCGTTTTTCGAGAACCTTAAATAATAACAAGAAATGCTAGTCGCACTTCCAGCACCCCTTTTACTTAATCTCACATCCACAATCCTCTCTAACTCATGCTGTGGGTGACTACTATGAATGGAAGTGACTTTAATGTAAGGGGTTTTGCAATTGCAACCCTTGCCCAATCAAACCAGGGGAAGATACTACGGGTTAGTTCATTTATGCTTGACAACCTCAAGTAAAATACTATGCTTGATGAGACTTGGTTTGTTTAGGGTTACTTCTGTGATCCAAATACTATTAACACAGCACGCCCACCAAGATTCCCTCAACATGACAAAAAAATCAAGGTCAATGAGCAGAGGGTGTAAACTACCTTTTTCTCAATAACCTAGAATGCTTTGATGCCTCATAGCAACTTAGCAAGTTGTACAAAAATCATCCTGCACTCCGAGTGAATATTGCCGCATATTTCCTTCCCACAAGACATCAATCATATTGTATAGTCTCTCGCTGTCCTTTGATTCAATCTGCACACATACCAATTCACTATCAATATTAAATATTGCAGTGTTAAACTGATAATAAACCGATGAATACCAACTTGATTACTAGCTGTCTATTAAGTACTACTAGCATCTTGCATGCAATGTGATTTACAAAACTTTATAGTCACAAATGGGAAGATTTCTAATTGCTCCTGAATTAAAAGATATTTTTCTTTCTCTAAGAGAAGAGAGATTAGCCACACATTTAAAAGTGAAAAAAAAAAAATGCATGTCCCAAAGATGTGATGCCCAGGAGTAAGATAGAATGTCTCCATAAATTTAAAACCTTCCATAATTCCCTTTCAAACTCAAGTAGAGACATGTATAAAGGTGTTTCCATGACTACTATAGTTGTGTGACTAACATTAATCTGGTTAACAAAATATATATGGCAAGAGATGTTGTATTATTTTAGTTACAGTATTACTCGAGAATAATGATTCAATGTTGTCATTAGACTGAGAGACATCAAGATCAGTATGAAAAACAAGTATCATCAATAATCACATATCATCAAAAATAAGAAAGCATTGCATTGAAACCACTGAGAAGATAGTAAAAGGAAGCATTAGCACCTTCTTGGCAAGGAAAAGTACAGCATCAACAGTACCCTCAGCATATATTAATCTACCACAAACATTATGCTGGAACTCTGATGAAACTCTGCAACAATTTATGAAAACATGGTTAGTGACACGAGAATATCAAGATAGAGAAAGCAATTGAAAAAAATAAGATTGATCAGTTTGTTACATTTCATCTGGTGACATCAGATGATACATATGAAATGCATGACCAGACAAGGGCTCCTCTGGGACTCCCACCATTTCGAGTTGTTGCTTGGGATCCCTGATCAATTGTATCTGATAATTGCCATCAGAGAAACAAAAATTCCAATAAGAGCTCATGTTCTTCCGATTGAAGAATACAAAAACCAAAATATCTATTAGACTTTTGACTGTTGAACCCTAACTCCACAATTTGCAGAAATAAATTTACAGTTCAATATTTTCAGACATAAAATTATTGAACCAACTCTGCAACACCAAAACTGAATGTTAACAATCACTCTAAGTAGCAATAATGGAGAAATTTTTGCTTTTTATTTTTTTAACAATCAGTGACAAGGTGGCCAATGGATAACCCTCCACCATCCCCGCCTCCAAAAAGAAAAATAATAATCAAATCAGTTTGAGCCTATTAGAACCATGCAACAGGTGGTTCAAAAAAGTGAGAAACAATGGACATTATATTTTGGTAATTTGCAAATGGATCCTACACCGAAGTGAACAATGCAGTGTCACATAACAAACCTGATCTATAGCAAAAGACACCCCCAATTTTTTGAAGCAAGAAATCACAGCCTTTGGAATTCCAGATGCATCAACTTTGGTTGCTTGATGGGACTCCAATACATAAGATCTTTTTTTTTTTGGTTGGGGGGGGGGGGGAGCACCAGATTTTAATATTACACCAGACTCTGTTTAATATAAAGACAAGCACCGATAAGAACAATATTTAAAGCGACCTATCAATTTGTGAAGGATTAAATATATAGCGATCTATAAATACTTGAAAATTCCATCCCTTGACCCAGAGCAAACCAGAATCAAAAGCTAATACCAACATTGGGCATGAGATACCATCGCAACTCAATCCCTCGGAGTAATTTTGCCTTGGTAATATTGATCATGTGTTATGTGAAGTTGAGATATATTACTTGTCCTTTTTCTAACAAGCAGTTAGCATGACTATATGCAGTAAAAGATTGGCATTGCCAATACTGCTAGGTTAAAAGGGAAATTTCAGCAATTAAATTAACTGCGCCATTGCATGAGTCACTGTCAACCAAGAACTAGACATTGCCTAACATTGGCCAAGTCTGAGTGTCAAAATCCAGCAATGCATGATTAATCCAGTTTTCATTCCTATCATCCTAACTGAGTCTGACTAGTTTTTTGGTTGTTTTTTGAACCACATGTTTTGTTTACAGAATTGGGGTCCCCAAAAACCTGCCTCGAGACCAACAATATCAAAGGAGAGAAAGATGACCTGAAGAGAATAGCCGGAGAAGGCTCAAGGAAATTGCTCAGCCATAATTTCCATGGCTGCAAGAAAAGCAACAACCTAACAGACAGAACTATAACAACATAAGGATGACAAAATACTATAGGGTTGAAATCATACAGAGGATCCAAAACCAATGAAGGTTCTCTAATTATGCACTACCTGTTTTCCCATTTGTGGGGAAATCACTGCATAAACATTTGAGTCCTTAACAGTCTTATTCAGCAGGTCCCTGTCTCCACCTGTGGTCCCCATCACAAAGGGAACCCCAACTTTACAGTATAACTCTGCGTTGCCTGCATATAAGAACATATATTCAGGAAAAGGGTACAATAGCACATCACCATGTGACGTGATTGATGGCATGAACGCTGTCAGATTCCACAAACAATGTTCAAAACAATACAATATAGGACCAAAAGTGTGATGATATCAGTCTTTTAAAAGTCAGATGTAAGGAATTGCTGTCATAATACTGCACAATGGACAATGAGAGTGAGAGCCCAAACATCCTATTCTGTCAAATACATTCTAATGAATTCCCTAGATGAAAATGTCTAAGTTGTAATCACATTTTGGCATAAATTAGTACTTAGGTAAGAAAGATAGATGACTCTGCATCTGTCTAGCCGGATGTATGATTATATAATTAACATCAAAATGAGGGAGAAAACTGAAGATGGGTCTGTTTATTTTCTGTTTTTAAAATCAGTTTTCTGTCTTTTTGTTTTTAAAAATAGAAGAATCTATTTGGCAACCTATTTTTAAAATTCATTTTCAAAAACTATTCTCTAAATATGTAATTTAAAAATAAGAAAACAGAAACAACTTTTAGTTATTTTTTGAACTTATTTTCTTGTTTTGAATGTTAATTTTGTAATTAAATGAAATATTTTTTCATTTATAATAGTAATCACCCTCTAATTTTAGTTTCCCTTCAATCCAAAAACATTTTTCGAGATAAGAAAATAATTTTTAAAAATAGCTTTTGAGAACACTTTTTGGGAACACAAAAACAAAAACATCCAAACACACCCGTAAGCTCCGTTCGTTTTCAGGAAGATAATTTTCACACGAAAATTTTATTCCCTCATATATAAATGAAGGAGTATCATGTGCCTATATACTTTGTTAACAACAACAACAACAACAACAACAATAATAATAATAATAATAATAATAATAATAATAATAATAATAATAATAATAATATCAAAAGCCATGGTAATGGACTGGCCTTTCGTTAAAGAGAAAGTTGTTTTCTGCCAAAATAAACAGGGCTATAGTTTTGGCTAACTTTCCAATTATGGACTTGTATGCTTCAGAATACATACCATTTGCTGCGTCTGTGAAGTCCACAACGATCAAATTTGGGTATGTTTCAAGGACAGACGTGAGAAAGCTTTCCCTCTCAAAGGGGCCATGCAAAAGAAACTCCTTTCCACTGATCTCAGAAGTCTTACTGCACTCCTCTTGGCAGCCAAATGATACAGGGGCAACATACCCAGCAGCTTCTGCTGCTTTAATGACAGCCTGCCCCATTTTTCCGGTGCATGCATTAACCTGAATAAAATGATCATAAATACATTCAATATATGCCCCATCCAATTTATTTATAATTAATAAATTTGTTATTTGTTATTAATAGTATATTAATAAAGTTAGGAACTTTATTTATGTCATTATAAATTTTGAAATATATAGCTTATCTTAATCAAAAAGTTTACAGATATACTTGGTATATTGAATAGAATTATAAATGAAATTTATATAACTATTGTCAAGATAAATAAAATTTCATGGACATTAATTTGTTTTACTTAAAATCTTGAATTATATATGATTATGGTTTTATAGATATAGTTACATTTGAATTGCAAATAGATAAGATTCAATAAATGATTAATATACAAAGGAGTTATTTAGCTTACATAGAAAATAAATTCCTAGAGGAAGTTGAACTTCCTAAGAAATAATTTTTTTGCTAACTTCTCGAAAAGTATTCAAAGTTATTTGATTGATATTAAAGAATTAACACTTTTCAAGAAATAACTTCTTATTTTTTATTTAGTTCAATATTGAAGTTCCTAGGAAATATTATTAGAATGACTAAAAAACTCTTCAAAATTATCATATGAAAAATAAGAAATATTAATAAATTTAAATTATCTATAATTATCTTTTTTCTAACTATATTCCTAGTCTTTTCTCCCATCATAATTTTTTTAAATTAATAATTTCTTATTTTTAATTTACTATAAAAAGTAAAATAGGTTAATAAAACATTAATATGTTTTTATATATTTATATATATCATAAATTATCTTAATATAATTAAAATAGAATATAAATGCAATATTAGTTAAATAATTAATATTAAAAATAATTAATTCTATCAAATTTATATTAAATTGGTAAGAAATACATAATTTTTTATTTGTATAATTGAAAATTAAAATAATAAATAATAAAGGCAATAGATATAAAATAATAAATAATATAATATCATAGATATATATAATAAATATAATTCTATTATGGAGTAAATTTCTATTATTACAATAACATTTGTGATTATATTTATAATATTATATTTAATTTTTATTTTTTAATTTTATATGATGCTCATTTTATTTATTATATAATTAATAAAATAATTATATGTGATTAAGTACATTTAAAATTTATAATTAATAAATTATATTTATCATTCATACATATTTATTATAGTTTTCAAATGTGAGGATAAAATGTTAAAGTGATTCTTACATAAAATAAGTAGTGGTAATTTTGTATTTCTATTTATAAAAGATATAAGAAGTTTTTCTTATTGAGAGAGGTGGATAAGTAACTTCTTATGGTTTATGAGAAGTAAAACTTCTTGAAAAATTCTATTTCCTCCATCTTGACAATAAGTGGTCAATCAAATAACTTCGAAATTTTGCATTTCCTAAGAAATTACATTTCCCATGCTACTTTTGCATACCAAACAACCTTTTTTTATAATTTTGTATTAATATATTTATTAAAACTCTAATATATTTATAATATGATGATACAAATTTTTTTGGTAAATCAATAATATAGAATTTGATTATATAAATTTGGTTGTTGTAATAGTCTTAGTGGATTTCAGTACTTGATTATAAGTCTTAAACCTAAGTATTTGAATTCTAATTAAATTAGAAGAAAGTTGAATGATGATCATTAAAGAAATCATAAAGTACAAAGATATATTAAATAGATTTTATCAATTTAATTGAATATTATGCAAAAGAATATAGGCAAAAAATTAATATGGCATGAAAATACAATTTAAAGAAACTTCCAATTTATTTGAATTTTTATCTAGAAAAAACATATATAATTGGACTGTAGTTTCAATTCTATAGAAGAAAGATCACTAAAATTAAATAAGCCAATAATATATGTATCCATAAGATTTTTGAATGAGCTTAAGGTCCTGTATATGTTGTTATTAGACTAGATTGATTGAGAAAAAATTATTAGATTGATATATGGAAACACTTGCATGGCTTAGTTATTGGGTCCATGCATGTTGCCTAATATAGTTAGACAATAGGAGTTAATTTTTAGAAATATCAATTTCTAAAATATTTTCTTAAGCAAATTATCTAGAAGTGAATGATAAATTTTGGATGAAATCTTCTCAAACGTTATTTGAAATATTTAAATTATTAAATAAAAATATATCAACAAGTTAATAAAGATAACATTTAAATATTTATTATAGTTATATTCTATATTAGGAATATCTAATAAATGGGTTTTAGATAAATAAAATATATTTTAAATATTAATTGGAGATATATTTTCAATTAGAAAGTATTTTAATTAGCAATATTTGAAAATTGAAAATTAGAAATCTTAATGGTGTATTATGAGTTTTAATGAGCATTGTTAGTCTTGATGAGCTATCATAAGCATATTGGCCTTAATGAGACATTGTTAGGGCTTAATGAGACATCATGAATGTTAATGGACATTATTGGTCTCAATGTGACTTTATGAGAGTGAGGGCATATTAGAAATATTTCTTATCCTAATCCTCCTCTATATATAAGATATTAAGGTTCTAGTTTTCACAACCAAGTTTAGATTTATCAAAAGTCTATCAGTTTTAAAGATAAATTTAAAAAGTTAAGTAAACAATTCATATTTTTCTTAATGCTTAAGTTTAAATTTATCAATTCTTCTTCTATAGTACTCATGAGCCCACAACTTGTCTATTCATCTTTGAGACATCTTGCAGATGATAATCTAAAGATTTTGTATTAGCATCTTCTCTAATAACTCTAGGTAATTTTCTTAACATAATAAGCATTTAGTCCTAAATATTTGATTCTATTTATTTCCACTATATTGTATTTTAGAAAAATTAGTTAGAGGTTTTAAAAGAATAAAATTTTTAAAATCCATTCTTTAACCAAATAAGTTTTTAGAACTATTTTTCTAAATGGTAACTGACAATTGGTATCAAAGTGAGCTTGTGATCTATATATACATGAATATTTTATTATCTACATTCTCTTTCTAATTTTATATATTATGTATATGTTAAATGAGTGGCACTAAGATTATGTTTTTTTTATGTCATATTGTAATCTATTGCTATGATGAATGTTTAATATTGTGGTAGTTTATAATTTTTAAATAATGGTTTGTTCCAATTCATGGTAAATATTTGCTTCTATTTTTCTTTTAAATTCATAATAAAAGGGATGACCTATATTAACCTATTTTCCTTTTGATTTATTGTTGTACTTTATTTTTTTACAGATTTTTGTAAGCTAACTTTGGCATAAAAATATTTATGTAATTCTCAATTTTGGCAGCTACCAGAAGTGAAAAGAGCAAAAATGTGGTAAGGAGAAACATATATTTAAAAAAAATTGTGTTCATACATAATTTTTTTTATTGGATTGAGATTAAACAAAGAATCCAGAGATGCCCATAACTTAATTTTGAAATGGATCCAAGTAAGCAATTTGGAGAAAGAGGAAGGTAACTTATTATTGATTTTTTTCTTTTATTTATCTTGGAAACCATAAATTGGAACTACTTATTTATGTGATTAATTATATTGCCATATGCAACTCTTGAACATTACATGTAGATTTAAATTGCAACAATCTATGAATCATGATACATATGCTGCAATATTTAAATATAATTTTTAGTAACTATTGAGTGTGATGAAAAATTATTTTTCAAAATATTGAGTGGGAGATGGTACATTTAGGATAATATACCTACAAGCACCATTATTGATCCATTATAATATATATATATATATATATATATATATATATATATATATATATATATATATATATATATATATATATATATATATAAACTCCCAAAAGGATAAGTATATATTGGTATATTATAGATTGGATCTCTTTCGGATAGAATAGAAATAATTACCCTAAAATACATATGCTCCAAAGTGACTATTCTAGTGGGAGTATTGCATTGAAATAATAGCTATTACACTCAACTAAGAATTAATTATTAACCTTCACAAGAAGCTTTGTTAATTAATTCTAAGCCTATAAAGATAATGATTCTTGATTTTAGGACATGGTTATAGACTTGTCTTGAGAGAATTAATCTAGCATAATTTCCCTAAGGATAGCTTGTTTGAATGGGTGCTAGATTATTATTACAATAAAAATGATGCATGGTTTTATGTTATTTTATTTGCGTCATTGCTTATATGTTTAATTTTATTGTAGAGTTATTAGTTATTCAATTTTTTTGTATGATTTACTTCAAATTTGAAAATGAATTATCCAAATCAAATCCTTAATTATATCAATAATAATAATAAGCCCACTATTGACAGGATGGATGTCTATTGTCCTCCTATGTTTATACTTTGAAAGTATACAAGTATATGATGATAAAAATTTATTTATTTAAGCTAGAAAATATTTAAGAAGAATAATACAGATCATATGGTAATTAGATGCATGCTAATATTATGGCTATCCTCATTCTATTAGGTTTTATATCTATAGATGTAAAGTGCATTATTTCAAGCAATAATACAATTAGTGAGATAATTGATTACCTTGATGAATTCTTTCCTTTTTAGAGTGATAAGGAAAAAAATAATGCACTTATGTGCATTATTAGTTCAAAGATAAATCATAATGTAAAAGCTTGTGACAATGTCTAAAGCATGGTTGGTACTATGTGCAAGCAAAAGTTAATGAAGTGCAAATTTCTTTAATATTTACATCATTACTTGATACATACTTTAAGTTGAAGAGAAACTATTATGCAAGTAATGAAAAGTATTTTTTTCCTGAACTTACAAATTAACTTGAAAAAGTTGAGATATCAGCACTAGTTGTTATGATTATTATTTCAACTTAAAAAAGGTGCAAATGCAATGGTGATAAGATTAAGCAAAAAACAATACATTGCAAGTTTTGTAGAAAATAAGGTCATAAAAAGGAAAGCTATCTTTTACTTAAATAAGCAAGGGTACTTGGAAGGAAAAGTGAAGGATGAATCTCTATTATGAGCCAACAATAAAACAAAGGCATTAGGATATTGACAATTTTAAAAAATACTATAGATTATTGTTTATTTATATTTTGTTGATATTTATGTTACACTAAAGAATAGTTATTTCAAGTTCAATGCCTTAGAGGCATGATTATATCAACCAAAATAAGATATAAAATAAGATTGAAAATATATCTTTGCACCTATTAGATTTTGATCATCACTTAATGGATACCCTATTTAGAATGGAAGGTGTTAAGTGTACAAGTTTGAATGAGCCTTACACTTGTATAATGCCCATAAGCAATATACATAAATTATATAAGTTTGGAGTAAGATATCAACTCAGTTAATAATTACTCTTTGTTTAATTAGTTCTAAATATGAATTTTGATAAATTTAAAGGATTTATGATTAAGAAATAATTAGATCTACACTAACGAGAATATTTGATTCATTCAAAATTAGATAACTTCTATAAGAAGAACTTAAGGAATAGTAGGAGTTAATATCTCATGTTTACACTTAAGTAACCCTAGTAAATAGGTGTAATAGTTAAGAATAATAATAAATGATTAAACATTGTATATCTTTTTTTTTTAAGAAATGATTTATGCATAGTAGTAAATTTTTTAAATGAAATAAACTTTAATAAATTATAAAGGAAGCCCATGGTGCTATAAATAAAATACAAAACTTTGAGTTTTATTTATAAATTAAGCTATCAGTTTCATAAGCTAAAGTTTAGTTGAAAGGAGAAAGGCTTAGAAATAATTCTCAAAGAAAACTAATTATTTTCTTAGAAAGGGATTAAATGAAGAAGCATAAATGAAAGAGCATAACAATGCTTGCAAAACTCTTTGGTTATATTGTAAATTTTGAAATTTCTATACTTATTCTTGAATGAGTAGAAATTAGAATGAATAATAATAAAGGACATTTTTTACTTGTGCAAAGACAACTTGAAGAACCTTATTATAGTGGAAGAGTAATTAATTTTACATAAATCATGTGTTTGGGATATACTCTATCTCATAATAACATGATTCATAAACCTAAAAACTATAAAGAGTTTTAAGACATAATGAAAAGGCTATGAACCAATAATTCGAATTTGAGGATTCCAACTATGTTCAATTCTAGTAATAATGCTTAAAAGGATAAAACCTTTAAAAAGTGACTAAACTCACAAGGAATTTGCAAATAAGTAATGGATAGATTGGGAATAAGATCTATGAGTAACATATATATATATTATCTAATTATAGTGCTTAAAATCTATCAAAGTGTCAAGTTCATTTGTATATAGTCTCAACTATAAGAATGAAGAAACAAATGATAGGATTGTGCATTTTAGTAAATACAAAGAAAAAAGATATTTAAATGCAATTACTCAAAAGGTCTATATAGAAGTTAGATTACACATAGAGTGCAAGTTGTAAATATTAATCTATGGATTGAAGCAAACATAAATGTAATGAAATATTAGACTTAATCAAACTTATAGTAGTGATCAAAATATTAATATTCCAAGTGCAAACTAAAAGACAAAATACAATATTGTTACTTCTACATCTTGAATGTAAATGATTTTTACTCTTCGAAAATGATGTAAGAATATTATTGAAACTTAAAAGATCGATTATAATAAAGTTTGTTATAAAATAATCAAGGTACACATGAGTTTTATTGATCAATCTATTGCATGATCAGATAAATAAGAAACTTGATGCATCCTAAATAGCATATGGAAGATCCTAAAGTTGTATTAACCAAGACAGATCCTTAGAAAAGATTTTAACTTTTTAAATATAATATTCAATTAGAATTTCAACTTCTAAAAAAAAATAAAAGTTTAAGAAATATAACTTTTTCTATAAAGTTCTCATTTGGAAAGTTTGAACATAATATTAGTAACCTTAGATATGTTATGAGTATGATCAACAAATATCAACTAAAAGGATAAGAATAGGATTGACTTATGAATATTATATTGCCATTATTAAATATAAATTCAATAAAGTCAATAATTTAACTTAAATTAGGAAGCAAGAGTCTAAAGATGAATAAAGCAAAGCTTTATGATTTTCTATATAGAGACTAAATGTTTAATTGTTTAGATATTGAATGTTAGTTGTATAACTTTAGAAAATTTTCTAACAAGAGCTTGAGATAGTCTTTTATGGCAAAAACTTCACTTGCCATTGAACTATTATTATAATTGGACAATGAGTTAGTAATACAATTAGAGAAATTAAGATACTTAAGGTACAAAGGAGCTTTATATAAGATATAGTGCAACATGGAGAATTAAAAGACATACCAAAGTATTAATTAATAGTTTAATTAATATTGGATGTGAGCAAACTTTAACTAACACTTAGAATTTATTGAGATAGAGGAGATTTTCTAATTGCTTTAAAAATTTATGGGAGATTGTTGGGGATAAACTTAAAAAAAAAATTGGCTCTTATAAGTTATTTTATTTTTAATAAAAATAATTATAAGTATTTTGAACTTTTCTAAATACTTATTTATATAAAAATTGAATAAATATTTAATTAATTGTATATATACCCATGTGATCGTAATATGGATGCACAAAATATATAGGCACAAGTTATTTATAATTAATAAAATTGTTATTCGCAATGTATTAATAAAGTTAGGCACTTTATTAATGTCATTGTAAATTTTGAAATATATGCCTTATCTTGTTCATATAAATTTTGTAAATGTACTTGATATATCAAATAGGATCATAAAGAAATTCATATGACTATTGTTAGGATAAATGAAATTTCATAAGCATAATTTGCTTTATTTTAAATCTTGAGTTATACATGATTATGCTTTATAAATATAATCACATTTAAATTGCAAACGAGTAAGATTCAATTAAAGGTCAATATATTCTATAATTTAATATTGATATATTTATTAAGAATATAATTATAAAATGACAATATAAAATTTGATGATATAAAAGTCTTAGTAGATTTCAATATTTAGTCATAAGTCTTAGGCCTGAGCATGTTAGTTTTAATTAAATTAGAAGAAAGTTAATTGATGATCATTACAAAAATTAGAAAGTACAAAGATTAATTAAATTAGTTAAACATGTTAATTTTAATTAAATTAGAAGAAATTTGATCGATGATCATTAGATAAATTAGAAAATAACAAAGATAAATTAAATTAAGTCAATTTTATCAATTTAATTGAATATTATGCAAAGAAGTATGAATAAAGAATTAATATAACATGTGAATAGAGTTTAAAGAAACTGCTAATTTGTTTGTATTTTTATTTGGATAAGGGCGCATATAATTAGAGTTTACTTTCAATTTTATAGTGAAAGAATAATTGAAATTAAATAATTAAAATATTTAATTATTTGGGAGCTATTTATGTATGTATCCATTAGATCCCTCTATCATTTTAAAGCCTTTTACATACTACCATTAGATTAAGTTGATTAGGAATAGATTACTAGATTCATATATGGAAATACATGTAAAACCTTGTCATTGGATCCACGTATGTAGCTTAGTATAGTTAGATAATAAAAGTTAGTTTTTTAGAAATGCTAATTTTTAGAATATTCTCTTAAACAATTATCTAAAAATCAATTGTATGATTTGATTAAAATTCTATTAGATATAATTTGAGTTATTTAGTTTATTAAATAAAATCATATTAGGAATTTGATTGAGATAATATTTGACTTTTAAATATTTATTAGAGATATATTCAAAATAAAAAATCCAATAAATAAGTTTTAAATAAATCAAATATGTTCCAAATTTTAATTGAAGATATATTTTTAAATAAGAAATATCCAATTAGGAATATTTAAAATTTTAAAAATTGGTAACTTTAATGATGCAATGATGATAAGTCTTAATAAGTATTATTGGCCTTAATGCCCTATTGTGAGCCTTATTGCCATTATTTAGGCTTAATAAGACATCATAAGCCTTAATGGACATTATTAACCTTACTGAGACATTATTAGGGCTCAATGAAACATCATGAGCTTTAATGTGGCTTTATAAGAGTGATGATATAAATAAAATTTTAGATTTTCAATTTCCAAATGTGAGTTTCACACTTGTCGAAACTTTATCAATTTTTAGAGAGAAATTTAAAAAGTTAAGTGTACAATTTATCAATTAGTGCTTAACTTTGAATTTATCAATTCTAATAATATTTTTTTCTTTCTATGTAGCACTTAATGGCCTACACCACCCTATGTGCCCACCCTTGAAACATCTTGTGGCTGTTAATTTGAAGATCTTGTGCTGGTGTCTTCTCTAAAAACATTATGTAATCTTCTTAACATGATATATATACATGATTATAAGTGTTTAATTCAATTTATTTCTACTATGTTATATTTTAAAAAAATTGGTTAAATATTTTTTAAAATATAAAATTAAAATAAAATTTTTAAAATTCATTCTCTAACCAAAAAGGTAGTTTTTTGAAATATTTTAACTGACATTGCAAACTCAAAAGGTGAGCTTATGTTAAATTGAAGTTTTATCAACCATCATTTGTTTTGATTTTGTAAATGTGAATTGGATAATGGTAATCATTACTTAAATCCCTATAAGATTGGGTTCAAAATTTGTTGTGACTCGATGTTGTCGTTTATGACTTAATTCTTATGTTTGTTGGCATTTATAATATTTTTAATTGGGTTTGTTTCTTTGGTATGGTTCTTAACCTTTGTGGAATAACAATTAATTTTATGTTAGATAATTTGAAATTATGTAAAATTTTTAAAATAAATTTAAATATTCATTTCGTAAGTTTTGCATGAATAGTAAGCAAACTTATATATTTTTAATTGAGTTTGCGTTAAAACTAAGTGAAAAGTTTGGTTGTTGGTTCTGAAATTTTGTGTTCATATTGGGACAAATATTTCTTTTTATTTTGCTGGAAAATAGGTTTTTATGATAATCTTTATTAAAATATAGATCTAATATTCAAAACTTCAAATGTTATTAGGGAAGTTTCTTTAATTTAAAAATATCCTAATAGATCAATTTAAGTTCCTTGTTAATTATTTCATGCGTGGTTGAAACAAATTTCTTAATTACAATTTGCTTTAAGCTTGTGCGTGGTTGAAACAAATTTCGTAGTTACAATTTGCTTTAAGCTTACCCAATTTAATGTAAATGATGGTAGAAAAATAAAGAGAATAATGCCAAATATTAATTCATATCGAATTTCTGTTAATTTTTTTTAGCAATATAACTTTTTGTTGATAATAAAGTTCATTTCTTCAGAAAATAGGAATATGGGTTTTTGGAGTTATTTTATTTGCCTTTTTCATGCATGTAAAAGGATTGTTAGGGGAAAAAAAATTTCCTCCAACAACCCATGGCATAAATATTTAGTTCTAGTTTAGATATAAATACTTTTCTGAGATCTAATTTTCACTATCGATTGTAAAGTACTTCAAATAGTTTGCTGAGATCCAATGGAAACCTAAATATTTAATATTTCTATAGTTGTGAGTAGGGCCTTGAGATGTAAATGCTTGATAGTCTTCATTTTAATTTATTATTTTCTTTTTTATTATACCTTTTCATTACTTTCTATGTGTTTTTTAATCCTATCTATTTCCTTATGTTCATATTGGAAAACTTTCCTAAACATTTGCCATTTTTTGAATTTTTTAAAAAAGTTTCAAACTTTGAAAGTGTTTGATAAATAGTTAATTCATTAGCTTTTAATTAATTTATGGCCTTTAATTGATTGATTAAGTCAAACAAATAATTACAGTATTTAGTAAACGTTGTTTTAATTATCTAATTGGCTCTTAACCAATTAATTTGAAAAGGTTATCAAATCTAACATTTTCATTTAGTTAATTCATTGAAATTTCATAAAAAGATAAAATTTCTCCTAAATTTTATAGTTATATATATTTAATATTTTGCTTAAAATGTTAGTAAAAGGGAATAAACTTGAAACCTCAAAATAAATAATGAGTTCAATCATTAAACTACCAAATATTTTTAATTATATATTTACAAATATAATATATATTATAATGTAACGATTCTTCATAAATAATAAATACTTATTTAATTTTTTATTAATTAAATTTATATAATAAAAATAATATAAATTAATAAAATAAATATTATAATATTTTAAATATTATGTTATTTAATTATTTAATAAATTTAATTTTTTTACACTAAAAGTAAAAATTTATTTTAACCATAATAGTGCATACATGCGCGTGTGCGCGCACACACACACATATATATATAGGGTTGATCGTCGGGTGGGCTCGACTGAGTTAACCTATTTTTCCAACGCACCCAACTTGAGTTCGGGCCTTTTTCTTTAGGTCCATTTCCACCCAAAAATTATGTGGGCCTTTTTTTTTTTTGGACTACACTGGGTTATTCAGTTTAAATTGGGTTGGGTTGAATTATTAATTTTTTTTTATTTCAATGGTATTAGGCCTTAATCAAAATTAAGCTTATTCTGGGAAAAAAATAGTATCTACCATGGCACCACCTATAAATTACTCATTAGACACTGGATAGTGGAGCAAAACGTAACATTCATCATATAGTTTTCAATACATTATCCAACTATTTTGTGTCTGTCAATCATTTACATTTGAAAAAAATCTAGCTAACTAAAAAACAATGTCTCATAAGATTCTCACTAAAATATAAGAGAATCACAAGAGACACATCTGTGCAGAAGGCCAAAAACAACAAGCCTTACTATTCCTGTTATGCAAGTGTAAGCATCCTATTCATCTTACTTACAATTACAAAATAAGCACATCACTTACAAAAAAGAATGAGGTGCCTATTGTCAAACCAAGGCACTATTCTGCTTCTTACACATCCAAATACTTATATCCCAAAACTAAAAACAAAAAATACTAACAATCTAGTTCCCTACCCTATCCTATTTCCCAATTGTCCCTGTTAGTGCTGCCAGCTTAAAAATCTGTAAAAAAACACATACCAACTAAATTAATAAAAAGATAAATAAAATGCAAAATTAATTATGAAGTGAAATTAGATTAGAAATAACAAACATGATATTATCAAGTAAAATTATGCATGACATAAATATGCAGTTTTATGCACTATATTTAAAAAAATAATGAAGCATAGTTGTATAATGCAAAAAATTTATCTAAAATATAAATACTTACAATGCTAATTCAAACTATCCAACAACCATTGATTGTTATCCTTGATCTTGTGGCTATGATTGCAATCCTATGGTAACAATTGATTTTGCAACCTTTCCAAGCTCTAAAAAAAATAGAAAAGAAATTACATGATTTTGAAAAGCATGAATAGAATAATAATTCATATATTTATGCAATTATTTTTCTTGATCTTCTCACAATTTTCAAATTCTTGAATGAAGTCATGATCCTCCACTGGGAATAAGGTGAGCTTGATCTAGTTTTGATAATAAAATAAAGCCTCACAAGTTTGTGGAGATAATAAGCTCCTAAACACATCTAAAACCTTTCGCCCTGTGCTAAAAGCTGATTTTGAAGTTATTGTGGAAACAAGGATAGCAAGAACATCTTTAGCTATAAATGATAGAATAGAAAACCTTAATGCATTGTCCTTCCACTATTCCAAGACACTAAATTTGTCATCTCTATCAATACATGCTTCTGCCAAGTATCTCTCAACTTCATTTTTGGCATCAATGGAATCCTTAGCTTTCAAATGTGATTTAAATGCTACTGCATGAGCTTTATGTGCATGTTTCTCCTCTTGATGGCTATGCCTAGTATCTTGTGAAGTTTGACCAATTACACTACACTTATTCCTTTCCCCATAGAACTTAGAATACCATTCATTCAGCTGTTGCAGATCTGACTTCACTTTAGAAATCATGTCATAGGCAGTCATAGGATCATAAATATCATCAAAGGACCATTTAACATAAGCAAGCTTATACCTAGAGTCTAAAATATTAGCAATGAACAACAAAGTGTTAGTGTATATGCCCTAAAATCAATTATATTGATGATTGTAAAATTGAATCATGTTATTTTAATAGCAATTCTAATTATTATATTTATATATATTATCTGCGTAATATATTTAATTATGATAATAATCTTAGAATAATTGTATTCTTAAATGTCCCTAATTATATGTTATTATGGATTAGGTTGCTTTAATATGTTAAGACTAGCATGTGTAGTGACTTATATGAGATATTAAGTTTATACATGAGTACAAGTTAGAGAACTTGTATCCATCCTAAGAACACTACATGGATTGTTATATGAGTGTCATGAGTGATTCTTAGTGATCATTATTAATATAGTACTTTGACCTGAGATTGCCAAAGTTTCTTACATGCGAGTTTTATATTTTAATACTATTTTATGTCACTCATGGTTGAGTGAATGCAAGGATAGTCACTGGATATGTCACATATCATGCGGAGGGGTTTGTGTGATCAAGATGAAATTTATCCTTCCTATATAACAACAAGAATAACATCTGTGGGCCCCTTGATTAAGTAAAGCTGAGAAAATGCATAATCATGCTCAGATGAATTGATATGGAATGTCAATTACATTTGCTTCAGTTAGCTTACTTACAGATCAAGAAACCTCAAGATTGGGCTATACGGGAAAAACACGGTCCATGTCTTGCGCTCAATCTAAATGCTTAGGACAAAAGGACATAGTTAATGATCACATGTAAAAATTTAGTCAAATCACTGACTTTCTCATTACTTAGGTAACAATGATATGTTGCTAGATACTGCTCATTATTTATGATAATTAATATGATTAATAATCACTGCCAACGTAATGAGAGCCTGTAGGGTCCCACACTTAGAGCCTAGTGGATTCGGAATTAATGGACTAAATTATTTGGGCCTAATATTTAGGAACTCCATGTTATAATTATAAGACCCAATAATAAGCCTATAATTATACATGGAACAAAGTCCAATTAGTTAGGATTTTCTATGCACTTATTTAAATAGACTTGTTAGGTAATAATAGACATTATTATTCATGTATCCCAAGTATAGAAAAACTCTAACCCCTCTCCTTGACCAAAAACCCTTAAAGAAGCATACCTAACACTATGAAGAAAAGAAGAACAATTCCAATCGGTGTTCTTGTGAAAATTCATTGATGATTCGCGGGTTCATATGGATACTTAGGAGTTTTCAATTAAAAAGAAGTTGAAGAGGTGATCAATGATCGAGTTCTTGAATCATCATTAAAGGTATTGAATGAATCCTTATTCTAATTTAACGTTTTACATGGATCCATTGGCTGGGATTGATTTATTTCATTACGCTTATTTGGCTCCCGATCCTAACACAAAGGATTTATATTCTGCACATTCCCCTAATACTTATCATATTTCCTTTTCATTTGGACAGCCATCCCATTCAATACATCATTATCGCTTGAACTACATTTCAGTAATTCACTTTGAGTCAATGCAAGTTGAGGAAATGCACTTGAAGTTACATACAATGAACCAGACAACTTAAGAGTTGCATCATAAAATTTTTTTAGGAAGTTGGTGAACACCTTAGCATTTTTCCAATCTTCCAAAGATAGAGGTCTTACTATTTTTTCATCAAAGTAATCCCTAAAGCTTGAATCATCCTTTTCTAACCTCTTAAATGCCTTTTGAAATTTTAGGGTAGAATCTAGCATCAAATAAGTTAAGTTCCATCTAGTTGGAACATTAAGACAAACAAGCATACCACTTTCAATCTTAGCTTGTTTAATGCAAGACTTGAACTTAGCTAATCTATAGGGAGAAGATCTGATAAATTTAACAACATTTCTAATTGCAGCAATTGAAGAATGAAGTTCTTTTAAACCCTCATTAACAATCAGATTAAAGATATGAGTGTAACAACGAACATGCATATGATTACCATACAATACTAGCCCATTTGAACTTTTAAACCTCTTCTTCAAGTAGGAAACATCAATATCATTTGAAGAAGCATTGTCTACAGTCACAGTGAATACATTCTTAATCTCCCATTCATTTAAGTAATTCTCTACATGGTTTCTAATTGTTTCTCCTTTATGATTAGGAATGAGGCAGAAGTTTAAGATCCTCTTTTGCAAGTTCCAATTGTTGTTTACGAAATGTGCTGTAAGTGTCATATAATTCAGATTTTAGACAGATGTCCAACAATCTGTTGTGAGAGATACTTTAGAATAATTGGATTTTAAAAATGTTTTCAACTTCTTTTTCTCATCAATGTACATTTTCCAGTAATCTCTAGCCAAAGTATGCCTAGATGGTACATGAAATTGAGGTTGTAGTTTATTACATAGATGCTTGAATCCCCATCCCTTAACAGCCTTAAATGGTTGTTCATCAATAATGATAAAAATAGCTAAAGCTTCCCTACAATATTCCCCATCACACATTTAAGGGGCAACAACTATATTAGTTCCTTCACCCTTTTTTTTAGGTTCAAATGAGAGCACGGATTGAGAGGGGTCAAATAACAAGACATAAGGAAACTTTGGGCATACATGGAGATGTCTATTCACACTAGATGTCTTGTGTGAAGTAGGGTCATAGAAATACCTTTTTCCACAATAATTGCATGCAGCCATGAGCTTTTTCGATTTAGACTCAGGTATTCATGTGAAATGATCCCATGCCATTGGCTTTTTCCTAGTTCTATTAGTAGGAGACTTCCTTTTTGGCTTCATTTGGACGGATTTGGTTACAGGGATCTCCTTACCCTTTGACTTTAATTTCTTGTTAGCTTTTAGTTTGGTTAATTTTGAGCTAGATGCAACATCTTGTTCGAGGTTTCTTGGAGGTTGAGATTCTAATTCTGATGGTTTAGTCACTTCTGGGGTAGGTTAAGTTTGAGACATAACTTCTTTAATAATATGCTCTTTTCTAATTTCTAGGAATTTCTACAATCTTATGAGAATAGTGAAGTTGTGATTTTAGGAATTGAATAGTTTGTTTGAGTATTATGTAGAAGCTATTCTAGAAATCATACGAACTAAAACTATAACACATGCAAAATGAGATTAGGAACTAAAACTATGATAGAAACTAGAAAGTGTGATTCCAATGTACATAGGGTTATTTTTTGCAAGGATGAGTCTTAAATAATGTAATTCTATCACATTTTCTCCTTTCTTCAATAAGCTTTTGTATAACCCAAAAAAAAATTCTGCTTAAAAACATACTTCAAAGTTCAAAGTTGTATTTTACATTAGGGAAGTGAGACCCCTAAACTATCATGTTTGTTACTACATAAACTTCAATCATACAAAGTATTATCATGTTTAATCTTGAAATTTCAAAGTATATATCCATGAATGGCTCACTTTAGGTCACATATTCTTTAAAATTTCACTTCAGCCACATTTTATCCATATCTTTTTCGTTATTCTATTTTGTCTGTTTATAAGTCACACAGTAAGAATCAACCTTCTAGAAGTCCAGCTAGAGAGGTGGTTTTCTTAACCCTTGATAGTGAAAGTAGAAATAAATTAAAAACGTATATCCATCATTCT
Source organism: Sindora glabra (assembly GCA_020226215.1). NCBI lineage: Eukaryota > Viridiplantae > Streptophyta > Magnoliopsida > Fabales > Fabaceae > Sindora > Sindora glabra. The sequence continues at coordinate 83,121,983 of CM035226.1, forward strand.
AATGGATAATCAAACTTTGCATATTTCTAGAATCCAAAGCTCTTTTATAATCTGATTTCTATGGTTTCTAGAAATCATAAGTAGTTATCAAAAGCTAGTCTAGAAATCATAATGAAAGCTATTCTCTCCCTAATTTGATTTGTATGGATTCTGAATAAGTTTTATGCAATGAATAGTTTGTTTGATTATTATGCATAAGCTATTCTAGAAATCATATGTATCTTACAATAAGATGCTTGACATGATATCCTTGAGTTTAAATTTTGAATTAACATAATAAGGTCTAAAATCATTATTATTTCTAGAATCTAAAGCTATTCTAAAATCTAATTTCTATGGATTCTAGAAATCATATGTAGTTATCATGTGCTATTCTACAAAGCATAGCGAAAGCTATTCTCTTCTTAATCTGATTTCTATGGATTCTGCATGTTTTAGTTATTAGATGAATTGAATAATTATTATTTTTTTATGCAAGAGTTATTCTACAATATGTTCATTTATCAAATCTAAGCAATAATTAATTATTTTTTAATAACAACTAACAAGCAACATGGCACAAGGTTCTCAAAATATGCTTCATACTTCATAGAGACTAACTTCCAAAGAAAGCAAAGAGAACTATAACAATCAAGAAGAAAATAAAACATGCATATGACAGGAAGATTTCCCAAGTTCCCTTATTCTATTGGAACATACTAGAACATTACTTGATCTTGATAAGTTACAAAGAACAAAATATTTAAATTACTAAATGAGAAATTAAACTTACTCTCAGAACTCCTTTAGCTCCTGCTTCCTTTAATGCTTTGTGACAAGCAACTTCTATGATAATTTCTTCATCTTCCTATCCACCTTGACAAAAGAACAAAGTAAAAGTTTGAAACTTTAAGTTATCAAGATCAATCTTTATGGTAATACTTAGAATAGAATACTGATTTAGATAGTATTAGGAAGCATTACCTCAGGAAATGCAAGGTTATCGTAGTTTGGTGAAGAAACCACAAGAAGCTAAGAACTTCTATTAATTCCTCCGCATCTCCTTCCTCTTGATCATTGTTTTCCTTCCTATATTTGTAAGGAATACATCTGTTCAGTGTCATATGGATTACATAAGTAACATTCAGCAAGCAAATCCTAAACGTTAGAAAATTGTTTTGAACTTATATTTGAACATTCAATGTTACTAATTCACTTAGTCTGTTAGATTAAAAAACCTTTAAGTTCATGCATCCACTTTGGCATTCAAATAAAAGATACCCATTTCATGAGCCAATATTCTCATGATGTAAAATAGTAACTACATCCTGTGTTAAAGCAAATCCTCAGCTAGATAAATTAACATAATGTTAAAGGAAATCCACCCACCAATTTGTTCTTTTTAATCCTTTTTTCTATAAATCGCAAGTTCCCAACAAATAAAAGTTAAAAAGATTTGCTTTTCATAACTAACCCTTCAATTTATCTTTCCTTACTTAACAATGTCCACTTGATTATATTGAATGCTTAGCCTCACAAAAAGCACACATTTGGTTACAACTACAAACTTCCCAGCAACAACTATTAACAATTGGCTGGATTCAAGCTTCAATCACAATCATTTTTACAAAACTTAGAATTTAAATAATATAAAAACTAAAATATTTCCAACAGATATTTTAAACATTCAGTTACAATAAGAATGATTCTAGCAATAACTACTGATAGTATTGATAATATTTTATATTGTTTCCGTTTCAACTATCCTGACTATAGCCAATACTAATCACACAAATCCATTAATTTTTAAGTCAATGACATGCAATATTGTAATGCAATCTTATCCATGTATCAAGTTTATTATAATAAAATCAACCATAGTCCACAAGACACAATCATGCGAAATAGTCTGGAATGTCACTTGTAATAAAAACATACAAAGATGATCTTTTTCATTAATTTTCAAATTTAAATCTTTTCCTTTTCTTTTTGTTTATTTTCTTTCCATCACATTGAGGAAAGATAAAGAAAGTTTGAATCTAAAGTTGAATCCTTACTAATGACTTTTTTTTTATATTTAATGGGATAAATTTTTTTATAAATTTGAGTATATAATAGAAAAGAAATGGTGTTTTATTATACCTTTCATTTTTGGAAATATGAACAACAAAGGAAGTGCTTTTTTGGCCTCAACTTCCTCCTACCTCCTACTCTTGGCATGAATTTTTTTTATTTACCCTATGCTTATAATAGATTAAATGATTTAGATCTATGAACTGTGATAAGTAAAATATAAGATATTAGTACATGTGAAAAATAACAAAAAAAATGGCAAAAAAATAATAGAAAACAAATAACGGATTTAGAAAAAGAAAACCTATAAATTTTGAAAAAAAAACTAATAGGCATAAAAAATCACAACCTATCGACATGGTTCCCCAAATCCAAGCTTTGTCGAATGCCTTCCCGAACTCCGATCTATAAATAGTAAACACTAGTAAGTGGTAATACAATTTATCAAAGAAAACTCATAAGAATAAAAAACACTAAAGTGAATAGAAACAGAACAGCTAGCTAACCCTTATTTTCATTTAGTGAAGGAGAGAACTAAAGACGAATGGTTAGGCTCGCCAAAGAAATCAATAATGCAAAGTGCGAACTTCAAAGCAGCTTTGCCCTTCTACTCCTCCGGTCTCCACTGCAACTCTATTAGGGTTTTAAAGACAAAGGAGAGTGAGAGAAGGATAGAAAGAGTGTGACTATAGCTAAGGTTTCAGTTAGGAAGCAACCAATTATATACTAAACTTGAAATGAGGTCGTATTTTCCCATTTGAAACGACATCATTTTAAGCTATCAAGAATTAAAAAAAATATTACTTACATGTTGGGGCAAGTACGGGTTCAGATGGACTTAATATCCTGACCCTGTGCTCGCCCATAGTAACCCAAGGCAACACAATTTTCAACCTACCCTTTCTAAGTTAGCCCGTCCGATTCGATCCAAACACTTATACTCAATTCGGTTCGAGCGGGTCGAATCGGGTAATGCTTATTTGCCCACCCATATATATATATATAGAAAGAGTATGTTGAAATTTTGATAAAATAATACAAAAGTAAAGACAAGTACTTATATATATATATTTTAAAAAATTTAATAACTATAATACTTTTTAATCATTTATTTCTTAAAATAAATTTTAACAAAAATAATAAATTATAATAATTTATATTTGTATAATAATTTAGTAAATAAAAAATTATAGTAATATATCTTTTAGAAGAATTTTAATTTATTAAAAAATATCTAAATTTTAAAATGTTATTAAACTAAAATAATATATTTAAATAAATCATAAAATATACTCATATCTTTATATATTATTTTATATTTATTTAACTAATATTGTCAATTAGTTAAATTAGTTAGTACAATTAACTAACAAATTGTTTGGTTCGCACTTCCTACAAAAAATTAAACTTCTAAGGAAATAATTTATTATATGAATTTTTTTAAAAAATATTCAAAGTTATTTAATTAGCACCTATGAAATAACAATTCTTAAAAGGTAATTTTCTATATTTTATTTTGTTCAATTTTGAATATTTTAGGAAGTATTAATAAAATGACTACTATAATATCATATTATTATAATAGAAATTAATAAATTTTAGTTGTTATTAATTAAATTTAATAAGGATAATTTTATCATTATATCCATAAATAACACAGAAAGTAAAACTTACCTAAAAAGAGTTAAATAAGCAACTTCTTATGTTTTGTATATGAAAAGTAGAACTTCTCACTAAGTTCTATTTTTTCTAATTTACTAGATAATAGCTAACCAAATAATTCACCTTTTTCCTATTTCTTAAAAAAAAAAAATTTTCATATTATTAAGGCAAACTAAATAATCTTTAACTATTAATACAATCAATTGGTTAAATAGGGCCTTTATATAAAGTTGCAAGTCTAACTTTTCCATAAAATTATACAACTCCTTGCGAAGATGTATGTAAGTAAAACCCAAATAAAGTAGTAGAACTTCTTTGGAAAAGAAAATGAGGAAACACTTTAAAAAAAGGACTATGTTATTTCCCAATGTCAAAAGGATTTTGTTAATGGCATCAAATGTAGGCTTTCAACTTTAAGTAGTTAGTGATGTCTTTTGTCTCTAAGCTATAAGGTGTCTTGTTTCATAACATTTAATGCAACACTTTACTTGTATAATACAAATGTATAAAATTGAAATTTTATAAAATATAATATGTTGAAAACATTTCTCATATATTAAATATTTTCAACAATAAAATATAAAAATAAAAGGCCATCGATGGGTTATTGATTTTTATGAGATAAAATGTCATTTCAATTGATTCTAAATAACAAAATTAATACTACAATTGCCTTTTTTTTTAAATCGTTGTATTTGTAATAACAATTATATGATATAATGGTTTTAAATACAAATGAAACTAAAAGCTAGTGCCTCCTCTTTTCCTCGCAATACAGCTTAAGTAATCAATGTCTTTAATTGATTGTCTTTAATAGACAAGAGTTTTAAGTTTTTTAAGATAATACTTAAAGAGCATAAATGATGTTAATTGGTAATTAGGCTTTTTAAATAACAATTAATATTTTGAAAAGGTTAGACTTTAATAGCCATGAGATATGGATGTTCTAGATGTTAAAATAATAGCATCTAGGTGATAGAATCATTCAGATCTATTGATCTACATAGTATTGTATAAAATGAATGAAATATAATAATTTTAGACCCACTAATATACCATAAGGTGATGTATCTTTTTATTTATTTAGCATTTAAGAAGTATGTAAGGGAAAAACTAAAATGAACTAGTGAATTGAAATTCACTATATTTCATTTATTTTGTGTAGTATTATGTAAATTAATAGATCTGAACCATTCTTTCATTCAAATGCTATTATTTTAGTATTGGGGGCATCCATAACCTAGAGCTATTGAAGTCTAGTATATTTTGGAAGTGTAATTGATTAAACAAATTTAAAGGCTTTAAAGGTTGTAATTTTACTAAACAAAAGCAAACGTAATATGTTTTTAGCTTATTGCAAGTTATTATTTTATATTGCAACAAATAATTATGCTTTGTATATATGGCCAACCTTGGAGGTGCACAAGTGTTTAATGAACTAAGATAGAGTCTTTTATTCTCTATTTATGGTCATTATTTCATACGAAACATGGAAGAAAAATGTTGAGCTTTATATATAAATATATTGAAAGAAATGTATCAATCAATATGATGAGAAGACATGCAACAGAAAAATTTTATGTGTATATCTAGTTAAAGATAAAAAGGTGTAAGGGTAAAATTTTATTTCTAATTCAATACAGGAATTAAAAGACTAAATAGCATACAACTACAATAGATAATCTTGGGGGCAATGTATCGGGAGAATTACGCTCGTCGAGTAAAATAACAAAAGTTATGCAAACTCCTATAAAAGGCATAAATTACCTTAAAGAAAATGACAACATAATTCAGTTACTTAATATGTGTAACTTCTTTTTATCTTTATTTTTATGCTTTTTGTATCATTTATGAAAATTTTTGTGTATTATTTAATGTTGATGGAAATATTCATTTAATAATTTTAATCTACCCTAGTGTTTCATTTTTACAATTTCATGATTTTTTTCATTATTACTAGCCATGGAAACAACACAATATAATTTTCATGTTTTTGAAATCTACAAGGATTTTCAAGTAAGGTTTAGGCTTCAATCCAGTTGAGTAATAAATACGCAATCCTTTGTATCTTGTAAATTATAAGAATTCATTAAAATCTTTCCTTTCTTTTCTCATCTTCCTTCGATCATTAATCATTCCTTTTTACACAATAATGTTGTTTTTCAATTGCAAGTGTGGATATAGCTTCTGCAAAGAATTTATGTCGTAGCTGATGCCAATTTCATTGATTTCAACTTCAACTACACCCACTATGTCTGGAGAGAGGAATAAGAAATCTTAATAGCATCTTTAAGATATGAAGAACATGTGCCTATGCATATATCCAACCATGAATTCTTGGAAAATGTCAAACACATCTATAGATGAACATCCTTTACTCAACCATTCCTAATGCCTCACTTGAAAGGATCATGTGAAAAGTAATATCTTTTGTTAGATGATTTGTTGAGATATGCCATTAGAATCAACATGTATTTTCACTTAATGCTTCGTATTCTATATTTTATGTTGATTTGGAATTTGTTATAAATTTATTGATACAAGAGAATGATGCTATAGATAATTGAGCATTAAAAGAAAATGAAGCACGAGATGGTTTTAATGGAGTTCATGAATGAAGTCCACACGGTTCCTACATCCTGAGAAGCTATTAAGTCATTGAAGAAAGCAAAACTTGAGATTAAATATTATGTGCCAAGCTAGTTGCATTCTAACTATAAATGTTGCAGACAATTCTTACCTTCCTTTGGTAACCAATCTTCAAAATATAATTAGGATTTCACTTTCAACTCCAATCTTTCTTATCAGAGCTTTTTAACAAGATAGTATGCCCCAAAAATGTATTTTCGATATAATGTTGTTTTCAAATAATATTTCAATATAATGTAAATTTTTTTAAAAAATAAAAATGAAAATGTTTGTGACCTAAACATTAAGAAAGATTACTTAAGACAACAATGTCCTACCGCTTCTACAAGCTTACATAGTGATCAAAAGTAATCGCTAAAAGTTCGTTCTTAAAATTGAATATAATAAATAAAATAATTCAATTAACAAAATAAAACATACTGTATAATATGCAAAACCCAAAAAATGTGATAGATATCTTTTTATAATTGAATTAAATAACACAAACTTTGCTACTTAAATAAAAATGTTAAAAACATATTAAAAATAAAACGAACACCTCATTTAACTTGCAAAATGCATGTGCAAAATGAGAAAAATAAATTATCTAGCATGTACGTAAGCAATATGCACACGTATATACACACACATTATATATAAGGAATTGTTAATCTCGGCACCTTTAGTTGGACTAAATGGCCATTTTTATAAATTTTAAAATAATACAATAGAAGGATATTAAAGTGATTTAAAAATAAAACTTATATATAAATTTTTGTGTCATGTTTCATTTATTCTCTCTCCTTTTTATCCTACTTAGATATTGTAATAATTTTTCTTGCCTTTCTCTCTCATCTTTTACCAATCATGGATACATTTTGAAGAATTAAAAATTAACATTTTTATCTCACTCTTTCTCCTAACAAAAAGATTTTACTTTATCCTTATTGTGATAACCCTAAAAACTCAGAAAATAAAATAGTAAAACTAACTTCTTGTACTTGTAAAATTGAAATACATAAATTAAGTAATAGAGTTCTTCTAAGTCTTTGTAATTACTAAAACTTTACAACATAAATGAGTGTTAGTGAAGAGACATCAAAATTTGAACCAATTTTTTTTTCTAATGCAAAACTTTACCAACCAACATTTATAATTCAACATTGAAACTTCAAAATTGAATGCATTACTTCTCCTTCTTTAGATATTGCATATTGCTCCTTCCCCTCTATTTTCATATTTCATCTCATGCAATATATTTACAATTTATTAGAAAGTTGATTTATTTTACAATTTCTATTCCTATTTGGCTCAATTCTTGTTTCTTTTAACAGGCTTTGGTGGCTAATTTCCATGTTCATTGTAAATCTTTAGTTTCATTTGTTTCAACAAAAAATATTTTTATAAATATAGTTATAAAATGTTAAGATATGAAAAAATATTTTATTTATTTAATATTAAATATGAAAATTTTCAAGAAAGTAATTGCCCCTTTTTTAAAAAAGAATTTATTTTTTCTATTATTATAATTTTAGATATCATTCTTTTAACTATAAATACAAGTGGTAGGTAACTCCTTCATTAATATATATGTAAAGAATATTTTTCTACATAAAATAGTTTACAACAAATGAAGCCTTTATTTATTTTCTATGTCTTGATTTCAAAATAATTGATTATATATAATTTATTTTATGTTTAATAATGTTAGTCAATAATTAATTGTACATAATTTTTTATTGGTTGGATAATATACAAAACAATTACTTTTTAATGTTAAATTATTAAAAATAATAAATAAATATACATTATTATATCAAAATCACTAATTTTTTAATATTTTTATGTTATTATTTGTAAAAGCAAATATATACTATTAGTTCAAATAAATAATATATAATATTTAATTTATGCATATTATTATTTAATGTATATATTTTTCATTATTTAATTTATTTTTCATAAATAAGAAAGTTTAATTTTTATAATTAAAATAGAATTTATATTTATTTTAATATTCATTCATTTAAAAAAATATGCAATTATATCATAAATCTTGAAACTCATTTATAAATTTAAAATAAAAAATGAGGTTAGTATCTGCAAAAAAATTTAAAATTTTTTCTATTAGAAGAAGAATAATGAATTATAAATACATGTGAATTATAACTAGTATGAATTGGTTGAAAACAAAGAATCGAATCCGTTTATTCCCATCTTTTTAAGAAAATAAAAAAAAAATTGCACTTTCACCATAATGAAGATATAATACTTTCATAATTTTATATCAATTAAGTTTATGTCAATTTTTTAATTATTTCTAATATTAATTTCTATTTATATCATAATTTGTATTGTATTACTTTTTTATTTTTAGTATATACTAAGTTATTATAATTATATAATATATAATATAATATTAATATGCACAGAAACATATGTAACTTATATTTTTTAACTAAAAACCAAATAAACCAATGAAGCAATGCTTAGTTTGGATCAATAACTAATCTAATTCTAAAAAGCATGCTTTTAATGATTAAGATACTAAAATTTATATTTAATAATTACATACAATTTATGTAAAGTAGGTGTGCTTTTAAACTAAATTTATGATTTATATAGACTATAAATACACACAAATACGCACTTTCAACAAAATTTCTACTTCACATTTTTCTCTTTTTTTTCTTTATTCTTTTCTTCATTTTTCTTCTTGACCCCTTATCACCATTCTACATTATCTCCTAGATCGGATCTTTTCTTTTCCTTCCTTTATTTTCCTTTTCTTTTCCATTTTAGCTTTGAATTTATATAGAACCCTTTATTTTTCCTTATCTCAATTGTTTCTCACTTTACCACCTTTTGGTGTCATTCTCATTTTAAACTGAGGTTTGACTAGCCTTTTGTTATTGCCATAACTATAACACCCACCTCAATAGTTTCCCTGCACATTAGCTTGACACCCTTTTACAACAACTACTTTGGCTCTATCATTTTGATTTGCAAAGCTAGAGGATGAAAGCTCTTCTACCTAATTAATCAACATCTTTTGTTCAAAGGCATTTTCGAAAATGAAAAAACACAAATGGCATCTATCTCCATCTAATAGAAGCTTGGTTTACAATATTTTCCAAAAATGAGAGAAGATAATGTAAATTGTTAAGGTTTCAAATCTAGAAAATACAGTAAGAAAATAAATTTTTTTGAAACTTATCAATGGGTCCATGTGAAAGAAGTATAAATTGATGTTAGGATTTATACTTTTGTAGGATGTAGTTGTTAGTGTATGTCTTAGGAGTCAATCATAGAGATGATTGTAATATTATATAGTGTATTATGTTTCATTTTGGCAATATAATTATTATATCTTGTTTTATTTTATTTTGCACAAATTATAACTTAAATATAATAATTATCCTTGGAAGAGTTTTACTATTCCTAAAATACACTTAGTCAAGTTTTATTATAAAAAGGATAGTAATAATATAATGAGATTAGCATATATAGTGACTGATGATTATGAATCATGGATATGTGATATTAAGTCAATACATGAGTACATTATTAGTGAATAATGTATTGGACTGATCCATTATGAGAATACTGCATGGATAGACGTGTTATTAGTTATTCTCATATGATCACAAATATGCATAGTCCTTGACCTGAAGTCATTACGGTTTCCTACATGAGGAGTTACTCACTTTGATGTCGTTCTATGTTACCTTTAATCGGGATGATGAGTAGGACATCGATTGGGTGTGTCATAAATCATGCAGAGGGAAGTAAGTGATGTAGATGAGATTTTATTACTTTTGTATAAAAGAGAAATATCCTTAGACCCCTTGATTGAGTGAGACTTAAAAATGCATGGTCATGCTCAATTAGATCAATATATGATATTGATCATTTGTTTTAAATTTACTCAGTATCAAGAAATATAAATTGAACGTTGACGAAAATGACACACTCCCTGCCTCTAGTTCGATTTGGATATTGTTACAAAAGGGATTATGATATAAAATATTGATCATATATTAGGTAGATGTCGAATCATAGACATTCTTACTACTTGAGTGACAGTGATGTATTACTAGATATCGCTCACTATCTATGGCCCAAAATGAGTTATTATCAATATAGTAAGAACTTACAGGGTCACACAAAAGGAGTAGGAATAAGACAATAATTAATTAAATTTTAGTTAAACTAAAATTTAATTAATTGGACTTATTTTCATGCATATATATTATTATCATAATATATATTTATTCATGTAATATATATATATATATATATATATATATTATGTTATGTGATATTATTTAATATTAAAGTAATATTAGATAATTACGTTATTAGATATTAAATATTTATATTATGAGATAATATTATTATTATCTAATATAAGATAATTATATGTTAATTTAATATTAGATAATTATATTATAAGATAATGTTATTATTATCTAATATTAGATAATTAATAAAATAAGTCCTATCTCTCCTCACTCTCTCTAGGATAAGGATAAGGTGATAGTTATTTAGTGTGATTAGGATTTTGAAGTATTATCCTAGTAGGACTAGGATTGTAATGTACCTTAGTTCTATATAAGAACTTGAAGGAAGCACCTTTTAATTTATGCTCATAAGCTTCATCAAACCCAAATCACTCTAGAAAACGTTCAAACTCAATCCTAGTGAGAGAAACGAATCCTAGCAGCTTCGTGGAGGGGAGAAGTTGTTGTTCACTTCTTGTGGATACCCGTAGAGACGTTGTACCTTTCGACTGGCGTTCGATTCATCTCGCTCTCTCAAAGATTCATTCAGAAAGAATACGAGCACAAATAAGGTAAAACCCTAATACTGGTTTATGACTTTTGCATGGATCCTAGGAAGGTTTTGGATTAAAATTTTAAAATTTCGTTGCATCTATTGATCTGAACCTTACAGTAGTATCTGAAATAGTGAATCTTAATGTGACAAACTTATCAACATAAATACAAGTCGCATTTGCTTTCAAAAGACAATAATGCTCTAGTCATGAACTATAGATTGATGAATCATGAATGTTGTTCAAAGGTCAAAGTCTCTACAGTATCCATATGAGCAATAAAAAATTCCAATTAAATCGAATGGAGTTGTTTTCTCTTTTAATGCAGTGTTGGTTGCCACTCTTTCTAATTTTTGGACCACTGTTTAAAAGACACTCACAATCAATCCTAAAGTTCAATGTATCTTATATGAGAACCACTAGCCATAGTAGTTATAAGCATTTTTAAAGTTGCTAACTCATATAAGGTTATAAATTTCATTAAGAACACTAAAACTATTCATAATTTCAATAGAAAAACATGTCCATTAAAATTTCAACATTAAGTAAATTAAAACTCTTCTAAAATAAGTAATTAATTCTTTGAAATCATAAATTGATTGTGAGTGAGAAACTAGTTATAATGTGAGGAGAAAAATGAGTCCTTTGAAATTTCAACATTAAATGAATTAAAACTTTTTTAACACAAGTAATTAATTTTTTGAACTCAAATTTCATTAAGGACAGTGAAACCATTTATAATATGAATTTAAAACATATCTCTTGAAATTTCACTATTAAGTTAAAACTCCTATAATAAACTAAAATTACCTTTAAGAAAGAAGATAGTTGGATTTTGATTATTAATTAGACCAACAATGATTTTGGTCAATAATCAGTCTATTTTTAGTGTTAACTAAGTGAGGCCCAATTATATTGTACTATTATTTAATGAAGCCTAATACTAATCATATTGAGTTTATCCTGAGCTCTAATTTTACTATAAATTTCTAATTATATTATAATCCTAATATTTAATTTACTTTTTTGTGTGTGACTCTATAGGTTCTCATTACATAGGTAGTGATCTTAAAATTCTATTTTAGTATGACAAATAATGGATGATATCTAGTAATATATCGTTACTACTCACGTAGTGAGAATGCTAGTAATTTGATCTAACATTTTTTTTATAACCAATGTTTTATGCAATTCAGTCACTTTTTTCTAGATATCTCAATCAAACTCGAGGTATGAAATTGTGTCACTCTCTTCATAATTCAATCTATATGTTCCTAATTCTTAAGTAAACTAACTAAAAATAAGTAAATGAAGGTTATATATCGATTCATTTGAGTATGATCATGTATTTTATAGTCTTGCTCAATTAAGAGAGAGAAGAATAATTTACCTTAAAAAATTATATTAAAAAATAATAAAAAGATCAATATAAATTGATTGATCAATGATAATATACACAAATAGTGTAATTTCGTTTAAGGTTTGATGAATTATTACTTACTTTTGGCAATGTGCTCTTTAACAACTTTTTTTTTTCCATTGTGAGTTAATGAAATGTGGGTCAGTCCATTATATTGGGCTCAATTGTACAGTTTCAAATTTGGTTTCATTTGTAAAGAATTTAAGCTTTGGGGATTGAAAATAAATTCACCGTAAAAACTAGTTAAGGAAGCAATCCATTGTACATTGCAACCATTCAATTGAAATTATGTGAATCTGACAAATAATAACTGTGTACATGATTTAGTCAAGTTATGCTCTCAAGCTAGGCTAGCCTTGGCCATAATTGTGACACAAAGATTTAGACAAATTAATTTAGGATTTCATACAAATTACTCAAATTCACACTATTATTCCACTTTTGGTGAACTGAAAACATTAATAGTAGTAATGTGATGTATTGACTCATTTTTAGTTTGTTGAATCGCTCTATTGATTGAAATGGTCCACTCATGACTTACACTGTACTTGATAGTGCTTAAATTTTTAGCACTTAAATTTAGTGCTGAGTACATTAGCCATTAAATTTTGTGTGTTTGATTTTTTTTATTTTAAGCACAAAATATAATTTAAATATTTAAAAGATAATGTAAATTACAAGATTACCCTTAGATATATGCTAAAAGTTTAAGTCAAATATATATTATTCAAATTCTTAACAAATAATTCTTTTAATTTAAGGTGTTTATAAAACATATAATATTGTTATATTTTAACATATCCTATTGTTTGTGTGATAAATAATGTGTACTAATATATAAAAATTAATAATTTAAATTAAATACCAAAAGTTTATTATGTTAAAAAAATAATGAATTTGATGGGGTAAAAAAATTTAGACAAAATATGTAATTTCATCCTTGAAATTATAAAGTTTCAGCAAAATAATTATTAAATTATATAAAGTTACAATTTTATTCCTAAATAATAACCCATAAAAATAATTTTATTTCTCAATAATTTTTCTTAAGCTAGCTTATAATTTTAAGGATAAAATTATTAATTTTATAAAAAATTTAAGTGGGATAGCTTAGTAAAACAAAGTTAATAATATAAATTTTGATAGTGTGAAAACAAAATTGAGTGCCATAGGTTAATAAAACAAAGTACCCACCCAAAACAAAGAGATAGAACTGGAATAAGGGAAAAGAAACAAATTTGGTTTTATTCGAAATAACTTTAGTCATCGGGTTGAACGTATTCGGTGGCACCTCTGTTGCTGAATCCCCCAGCGACTATCCACTTATTTTTATTTTCAGCAATAGGAAAATTATTTCTTCAGTCCAGTGGTTAATCATAATCTTCAACATACCCTTAGTAAATTTTTTGGATCGAAAACCGAACTAAATTTCAAAACTTTATTTATTTTACTAAAATTAATGAACAAAAAGGATAGCATAATGGATTAGACACAAAAACTATGAAGTTTAAAAGGATTATTTATATATTTTAACAGCTCGAGAAGTTGTGTGTATATCGCAAATAATCCGAGATGATTTTGTGTAAGATATCCCTTTCTTTCTCAGTGTGTGTGTATATACAAGTATATGTGTGTGTAGAATTGTCAACCTTCGTAGGATTACTAACCTTCACTTTTTCATTTTAATAACAAAAATAACAGAAAATTTATAATTTAAGTAATATTTAATATTTTTTTTTTAAGTTTTATCCCTTCCGCAACATTCAGAATTCGATCATTGATCTTCGTGTATATAAGTAACTTAATCATTCTTACGATTACTAAAAAAAATAAAATTGTACTACTAATTTAATAATAATAAATAATAAAAATATTATAATTAATTTACAACTAACATCAAATATTAAATAGAGGATAAATTAAATAAGAAAAATACTTTTACATAAAAGTAAAACAAACAAATTATAATCTTTTGATTTATCATTAAAAAATTATGATTAAAATATAAAATTATATAATTTTTTGTTAAGTGATTATATAATTTTTTAAGATAATTACATAATTTTAAATTATATTTTAATCTTAACTATTAATATAAAATTTGGTGTACACAATTCACCGATCTTTTATATATATATATATCTAAGAAGGAAACTTATAGAAGCCCATGCCCAATTACATGTTTTAAAATGGTCCGTTGACCGTTAAACCAACCCTTTTGATTTTTAAGTACGATTTTCCTATTTTGCTTTTATTTGTTAGCGTTTTTAAGATGTGAAACTCGTAGTCATGAAGTTTGGCGGTACGGTTTGGTACACGGAATTGTACATAGTAATAGACTCTTATCAAAATGTTTGTGCATGAATCTTTTTGATTGATTTTAAGAATACATTTTTTATAATGATAAAAATAATTAATTATTAATTGATTATAATATACAAAATAATTTTTTTATTAATTTTATAATTTTTAATAATAATTATCTTTAAAAAATTTTGATTTAAAATTTTTAATAACAAAGAATTACAATTAAAACTAATATTTTATTTAAAATTAATTATTATTCTGAATTGTGCCAAATATTAAATCATAATATATATTTAAATTTATCAATAATTATTTATTTTTATCATCATACCAAACTTTTAAACTGTAAAGAACCCTTTAAATTTGGAGGTAGATCCCGCGCCTTGTACTTCTGTGGTTCCCTGATTACTTACAGTACACAACTTTTGGTTTTATTTCATTAATCAACAAATTAAGTCATTTATTTGCAGTATTTAAGGCATAAATGCATGCGCTTCTTTCCTTTACATATTGATCAGAACAATAAAAGAGTTTATTAGGAGTGGTGAACCTGGGAGATCTCCATATACAAAACTTCAGAATCAATTTTAAAATTAAAAAAAGTACAATTCCGTTAAAATGATCGAATATCTCTCGAACAAAGACTCTTAACAACTTAAATTTAATCTATATTATAATTTTATATATCGTTTTACATTTAAATAAATTGAATTGTAGTTTTCAATGATATTTGAAAGAGGAGTTAGTTTGAAAATAAAACTATAACAATTTTCCCACTAACATTTTTTTTTTCGTTTCCACCAATTTCCTACAGGAAATCAAATTCTACAATTACTTAAATGAATAGTTGATTTTTTTCACTAACAATTGGTATTCATTGTCTATTTTTGAAAAAAATTAAGAAAGAACAATTTCCTTTTAGTTCATTGTCCATGTTTAGCAAAACTAAAACAAGGTATTTACCATCCAACTTAATTTTATTTTCCATACTGCATTATTTCCTAATATGGATAAAGATAAACACGTCAATATTCAATTATAATCTAACCAATTGCAAATTATCATTAAAAACATACACATATAAAAAAAAAATCAGAGATAGATAAGAAAGAGTATGAAGAATAAAATAAGATACATATGGTATTTTTTTCTCTTGTGGAAAGTGTATTAAAAAAGGTAAATAATGGATTAATTATAAGGTAACAATTCTTACACAAAACCCCAATAAATAGAACTAATTAATATTTGGCAAACATTTTTCGAAAATATAACCACAAAAAAAATATCTATTTGATTGCTTATTTAGGTTTTGGCAAATTTTGATTTAAAATTTGATATAGTAGTAGTAGTATAAATTAATTTTATATTATTATTTATTTACATATTATCCTATTAATAAAAATTATTAAAATTATATCATTAGTATTAAAAATTTTAATTATAATATTTATATCTCTATATATTATATATTCATCGTAACATTTCTTACCTTTTATTATGCAAGTATCATTCTCATAATTTGTTATATATTTATTTTTTAATAAAAAGTTAATTTATCATTTTTCCTCTACTTTAAAGATAAATTATAAAATAAAAAAATAATTTTATTACATTTATTAGTTGTCAACAATAAATAATAAATGTAAAGTCAATGATTAATTTTCTATTTATCCTTCTAATATTAAATCAATTCTTAATAAAAATTAAATTGGAATCTCCATCTATCACTAGAATTTATTACTATTTATTTATTTTGTTCTCATAAAAATCTTCCTAATATTACATTTATATTTTACTCTTTTTTCTTCTTTTTTCACTTTCAATCATCCCAAAGCTTTATCTGAGATGAGATATTTTATCTTTATATTCATCTTCAATATCCATAAGTTTACAACAATCTAATTATTTTTTTTTATTAAAAATTATTTTATTTAGATAAAAAATTCATTAAATTATATTTAAGTCTTTTCCTCTCTCCATCTTCAATCACTTCAAAGTCATAGTCTTCTTTGATATGAGAGTTTTTATCTTCATTTTCAATATCTGTAAGTATTCTCTTTTTACTACTTTTAATTTAAAGTTCTTATCATATAAATTCCTTTCCATGATTTTTTTGCTTCTTTTTTTATACTCTTGTTATTGTAATTTGATTATCATTTTTTTATGAGTACGTTTATTTCATTCGATTTTTGCTTTTCAAGAAAAAATTTATAACTTAATCAATTTTCATTAGTTTAATAGATTCTTGGTATATAAAATTGTAAAAGTATATATTTTTATATAATTTATTTTATTAAGTAAATTTTTTTACTATTCACACTGTTTAGTAGGAAATGTATAATTTTGAAGGAAATTATAAAAGAAGGAGAGCTGTCATTTGAATATATAAACTATCAATTATGAAATTTACATATTTGTAATTAATAATATATATGAATAGGTCATTTTTTATTATCTTATATTTGTATGAAAATATTAAGATTAACAAATGTAGCATTTTTTATTTTAAAATTTGAAAAATCATTTTATCTTTATCTTCATTGATTTTATTTCAAAATTTTCTATTTTTTATCTTCATTTGATTTGATTAGAAATTTTTTTTTATCTTTTATCTTCAGTTCACTTTTACATTTAATTTAGATTTTGTAAACTTTTTTGTACAATACACTTTCTCTTCATTTTCATTTAATAAAATTATCCTTTACTTTTATAAACAAATGAATAATTCTACTTGCACTTATCAAAGAAAGCCTAAATTTGGTGTTTAATAATATTTGTTACTAAATACCTCGATAGTTCATCTTTATTTAGTGAATTTTTATGATAATTCGCAATTTATTTTTTCATTTCACTAAAATAATTAATCATTTCTTTTTTTATATTATGTTTCTAAATGATTACTATTATTTCTCTTATCTTTTTTTTCTTCTCTGTATCCTTAACATCTTCATTTCATCTTACATTTATTTTAGATTTTGTAAACTTTATCTGTAATATACTTTCTCTTCATTTTTATTTAGTAAAATCACCATTTGCTTCTATAAATAAATAAATAATCTCACTTGCACCTATTAGAGAAAGCTTAAATTTCAAGTTTATTTAGTGGATTCTCAATTATGGTAATTGTAAATTTATTTTTCTATTTCACAAGTTAATTAATCATTATTTTTTAATTATATTCTTAAATAATTATATTATTTCTCTTACCTTTTTCTCTCATCTATATCCTTAACATATTTTTCTTAAACTTCAATTAAGAGGTATATTAGTTATTCTTTTGAAAATTCATTACCCACTTTGCCCACTTACAAAGTAGGGTGAATGAATTTTCACTCCATCTTAGTCATAGTCTTCTGAATATTAGTTATTTCTCTCTATCTTCAATCACTTTCAAAGTCATAGTCTTCTTTGATATAGAGAGTTTTCATCTTCATTTTTAATATTTGATAATTACTTATCTTTTGCTACGTTCAATTTAAAGTTCTTATCATGTAAATTATTTTCTATAATTTTTTTATTTCTTTTTTTATACTCTTGTTATTGTAGTTTGATTATCCCTTTTTTTATGAGTGTTTTATTTCATTAGAATTTTTGCTTTTCAAGAAAAAATTTATAACTTAATTGATTTTCATTATTTTAATGGATTCTTGATATGTAAAATTGCAAAAGCATATATTTTTATATAATTTATTTTATTAAGTAAATTTTTTTGACTATTCACAGTTGTTTAAGCAGAAATGCATAATTTTGAAGGAAATTATGAAAGGAAGGAGCTGCCATTTTGAATATATAAACTATCAATTATGAAATTTACATATTTGTAGTTAATAATATATATGAATAGGTCATTTTTTATTATCTTATATCTGTATGAAAATATTGAGATTAACAAATGTAGCATTTTCTATTTTAAAATTTAAAAAATTATTTTATCTTTATCTTTCATATGATTTTATTTGAAAATTTTCTATTTTTTTATCTTCATTTGATTTGATTAGGAATTTTTTTTTATCTTTATCTTCATTTCATTTTACATCTAATTTAGATTTTGTAAACTTTTTTATATAATATACTATCTCTTCATCTTATTTGATAGAATTATCCTTTACTTTTATAACAAATGAATAATCTCACTTGCACTTATTAGAGAAAGCCTAAATTCAATATTTAATAATATTTGTCACTAAATACCTCAATAGTTCATCTTTACTGTGGTAATTGCAAATTTAATTTTTTATTTTATAAAATAATTAATCATTTCTTTTTATAATTATGTTTCTAAATGATTATATTATTTCTCTTACTTTTTTTCCCCTTCGTATCCTTAACATCTTCATTTCATTTTACATTTATTTTAGATTTTGTAAAATTTCATCTATAATGTACTTTCTCTTCATTTTTATTTAATAAAATCACTATTTACTTTTATAAGCAAATAAACAATCTCACTTACACTTATTAGAGAAAGCTTAAATTCGATTTATTTAGTGGATTCTTACTATGGTAATTACAAATTTATTTTTTCATTTCACAAACTAATTAATCATTTCTTTTTTTAATTATATTTCTAAATAATTATATTATTTCTCTCACCTTTTTTTCATCTATATCCTTAACATATTTTCTTAAACTTCAATTAAGAGGTATATTAGTTATTCTTCTAAAAATTCATTACCTACTGCACATTTTTTATGTATTTATTATTTTATATTTGTGATTATATTTTAGAAAAGAAAATTTATTATAATACAACTTTTATAAGATACTAAATATAAGTCCATCATTAGTGTTTCCAATTAAAAACTATTCCTCTCTTCCACATAAATTAAAAAAAAATTTAAATATTTGATATCAAAACATTGAATTTTAGTAAACTATTTGTCATAATTTGTAACTTTTAATGAGCTATCCATAATATAAAATTACTACTTTTAAAAATTTATTTTATGTTGTAACATGATAAATAAAAGATATATTCCCATTATAAAAAATATATTCTTATCATAAATTATATTATCAAATATTAATATTAATAATAATATATCTTAAAAAATCATATTAAATTAATGCAATATTTGAATTCAAAATCAATTTTTTTACTAAAATAAATTCAAAAATGTTAAGTAAAATGAGTGGAAAGATGATTTTTTTTCCTTCCTTAATTATTTTTTCAAATTTTATTTTATTAGATGCATTCTCTTTCAAATATCTTAGGCCTTCTTTAGCAATTAACTAATAGTTATAATAGTTAACTAATTTAATTAACTATTAGTTGATAGTTAATTGTATTAATTAATTTGATGAAGTAATTGTATTAGTAATTTGAATAAAATTATTTGGTAAAATTATTTGATAAAATTAACTATTTATAATTAGGTATTTGTATGTAAAATGATAAATAAGAATATGAGTATATTTTATAAGTTATTTAAGCATTATTTTATATTAATAAATTTTCTTATAAATAATATATCATTATGATTCATTATATATTAAATATTTTTTAAATTAAATTAACAAAATTTTTATAATTACTAAAATTTATTTTAAAAAATTAATATGAATGTTTTAGGTTTTTTTAGGAAGAAAAAATTAAAAAATATTAAAATTAATTAAGGATAATTTAATCTTTTTATAACTCAATCAATTAACAATCAATTGAAAATACTGGTATCTAGTATCACCAATATTTTCAAGATGATCTTTTAAAAGACAATCAATTGATTTAACTAGCTAGTTGTGAAATATTAAAATTAGTTTATTAACAAGTCAACTAATTACAAATGGTAAAATTAGCCAAAAGTCATTCTAAAGTCATTTGTAAAGGTGTACATAGGTCGAGTCGGGCGAGTTTCAAGCTGGGCCATCCGAGCCAAATTATATAAAATTGAAGGCTCGAATCCGGCCCGACCTGATTAAGTTTTAAAAAATTTAGCTCAGCCCAGCCCAAATTTTAAGTTAAAAAGTCCGAAACCCAGTCCGAAAGCTCGAAAAACATATTTTTTTTTATTTTTTAATAAAAAATAAAATTTTAAAATAATATATATATTTAAGAGATAATATGATATTTAAATATATAAAATAATTAATATGTTAAATTAATATTTTTTATATTAAAAATAATTAGATATAATTATATTTTCTAATATATAATTATATTATTAAAAATAAATTATTATAATCGGGTTGGGCCAGATCTATCGGGCTTTTTTGCCTTGACCTAAACCTAACCCAATTATTAATTGGGCTATTAAAAAAATTCTCATCAGGCCTATCGGATAAAAAAAAAGAACCTAAATACTTTATTTTTCCGGGTCGAGCCCATGTACACCTCTAGTCATTTGTTAAACAAGTCCTTAAATCTAAAAAGATGACTTTTTTTAAAGAGTTATTAGCTATATATTAATTAAATTTTTATTTAATTTTTTATAAATAATTAATATATAATTATAATATTATATTATTAAAATAAATATTCATTTATAATATAAAATTACTACTTTAAAAAATTTATTTTATATTATAACATAGTAAATAAAAATATATTACTATTAAAAAAATCTATTCTTATTGTAGATTATGATATTAAATATTAATATTAATGATAATAATTATATTAAAAAATAGTATTTAATTAATGCAATTTTGAATTTAAAATTAATTATCTACTTAAATATTAATCAAAATTAGTAGAGAGATAATTGTTTTTCTAAGAACTATTAGTTATATGTTAATTAATTTTTTATCTAATTTTTTATAAATGATTAATATATAATTATATTATTATATCATTAAAATAAATATTTTATCCGTGCAATGCATGAGTGACTACCTACTAATTTTTATTTACATATCTTCTATTCATTACTAATAGAAAATTTTGTAATTTTTATGAATGATGTGTATAAACTTATTTTTTAATTAAAGGTTACATTTTTTGTATTAAATACGCGAGCAATTTAAATATATGGAAAAAGTTTACATCAAAAATGGTCAGTTTATGAAAATAATTTCTTTTTAAGACCGTCAAAAAATGTAGTTTTCTCAAAGAAAACGATAAGAGCAAGCCTTTTTCGATTCGGTGAGAAGATGCAATTGAGGTACCCTTTGGAAACTTTTTAGGTTCCCTTTGGGATTGTTTCGATAAGTCCTTATACAGGGTGCTACAATGTCGCTGCATTGTAGAAGTATGGTTTCTTCTTTCCTGACTCGCAGAGCTTCGTCAACAGTTTTTTCTATAGACCGAGTCCACAGAAAGGTAGCTTTCAGTCAATTCCCTGTATTTAATTTAAAAGTCTATGTTTTTTGTATTAAATTCATCGAAATTTGACGGTTTGTACATGTGTGTACGTGGTACTTCTCGTATCTCCACGTCCTAGATCTCTACAGCAGCCAGCACTGCAAACGTACAACTTACCAAAACCGGGTTTTCCTCCTTATCCTATGCTTATTCTTCTAATTTTATCTCATTTTCCCATAATCTTGCCGCCTACCCTCTTGCCGTAGCCTTTTCCAAATCTTAGGGTTGGTTTAAAGTTTCAATTTTTTCTTGATTCGGTTTCAAGTTTCTTGATGTTGAACGAATGCTTCTAAGAAAAGGGTTGCTTTCAGAGTCTGCACTTTTGCTTGCTGGTCATGCATCTTGGCGGTTTTTGTGATTTCTTGCAGTTATTGAACTGGCATTGGCATTGCTTGCAACTTGGTGTGTAAACCTTTGAAACCAATTGAGAATTTTGGAGAATTCTCCTCCATCAGTTGGTTCTTTTGGAATTCCCAGTTCAGGGTAGTCAAGAGTAAGTAGACAGACAAATTGTCAATTATTTTTTTTTTCCTTTCTAATCTGATTGGATTTTTCCTTTTATATGATTGGGCCTTTCTTTTTTATTTTTTCTTGTCTTGTAGATGCTTTTTGAGCAAAGTTCTCATGGATTTAACTCTTTATTTCATTTTCTTCTGTTTTTGAATGTTATTTTCTGGTGTGAATATGACAAATTCTGAAGCACATATATCAAGATTTTAAAGTTGGTGCTCACTAGTTTGGTATGCCGTTGCCAAATGTTGCGTATGCAATGTTTCTGTTTTGAGGGTTAATAGACTTGAATGAGGTTTTCTTATACTGGTAAATCCTAATTACTGATTTATAAAAATTGGTTTAGAATTTTCTGGATCTGAATTGTACTAGTGAAAGGAGATTGGTAAAGTCTAATTGAAAGAAGGATTTTTCTTATAATTAAGGACTTGAGAATTGCGATCACTTGTTTTATCACAGGATAGGTGTGGTATTAAATGCCTTCAATCCTCAGTGGCAGCAAATTCGAGAAGTTGTATAGGGCCTTCTTAGACAGTAAGGGGAGCAGAGAACTGAATTCATTGGATGGGGCATCCTGTAGCTGTATGGGATCATAGAGCAGCAATTGAGTTTTCAAAAGACTGGAATGGAATCGATCAAATTGTGCTTCATAACCCAAAAGGTGCTTCAGCGCAGGTAAAAATCTTGGGTGTAGCATTTGCATTGATTTCACTGTTTCAGAAACTCATCATTCAATTGTCTGTTATTTCAATGTCAATTTATGGTTGATGAATATATTTCTTGTTTAGCTTGTGCATATAATTTAGGTGATCTTTGGGATTAACTTTCTCTTCCTGAATTTAGGTAAGCTTGCATGGAGCACAGGTCACTTCATGGAAGAATGAGCAGGGGAAAGAACTTCTATTTACCAGCAGCAAGGTGTGTTTTCCTGTAGATAGATAGATAGATTGATTGATTGTGCATTGTCACTGAGGAAGAAAATACATATCAGTATTACATGTAAAGTTACTTATTATTCTTATTTCTGATTGATAGCAGGGAATTTTCAAGGCTCCAAAAGCAATGAGAGGAGGAATTTCTATTTGTTTCCCCCAGGTACAATTAATGATTTAATCACTATTTCTTTTTTTTTTTTTTAAAAGAACATATATAACTCACTTGTCTTATTTATAAGTTTGGCAATGGTGGATCACTGGAGCTGCATGGATTTGCAAAGAATAGAATGTGGACTGTTGATGGAAGTCCTCCTCCTCTGCCTGCAAAGGATTCCAATGGCAAGTCCTTTGTTGACCTGCTACTAAAATCATCTGAGGATGACCTGAAGTGCTGGCCACACTGGTATGATCTAGGATGCCATAAATTCAAAGGTGTACATTTGATCACTTAGAATGGAAATGGAGTGATAATATGATAAGGATATCTAACCACTTTTGAGTTGTTCTTTTTAACTATAGTACTTCCCTTAGATATTTGATTTTTTCTTTTTTTCCTAATCTTTCTGTGTGTGTTGATTTTGAATATCAAGCCACTAGTAAGCTAACAACATGCCTATTTTTGCTCATCTCAGTTTTGAATTTCGCCTTCGGGTGTCTCTAACAAAGGAGGGTGATCTGACTCTGATATCACGAATCAGGAATGTCAATGGCAAGCCATTTAGTTTCTCGTTTGCATATCATACCTATTTATTGGTTTCTGACATCAGGTATGACATTTTATCCTGTTTGGATGAACCGGGCTGATGCCCATTTCTGTTTATACACTGCAACTGTCAAGATCTAGTAAAATAATGTTGGATAAAGTTATCTTAGCAATGACTGTTGATTGTCTTCTTGAGGAGTTACTAAGGACTTTTTATATAGGCAGCATATTCTATGCTTGCTGCCTAGTGAATTGGTTGATTCAAATATTTTTATAAACGAGGCCTACAAAATATTTCTAGTCCGATTGTAATACTAAAATATGCAGTTTCCTTTCACATTGTATTTTAATAAGTAAGACAACTACTACTTAAGTTTTAGTGGCCACTTATCTATGATATTAATACATCCTATTTGCCAAAATAGGAGTGGAGGTACTACCGTAGAACTGAAAATATTTCCAAGGTGTACATCACTAGCAATGCTGATATATGTTTCCCTGAACTGTATCCCTTTTTACTAATACTTAGATTTGTAACTTTCTATATGATTGATAAGTTTTGCTAACTTGAAAACTCTGTAGTGAGATAAGGATAGAAGGTTTGGAGACACTTGACTACCTCGACAACCTTTCCAAAAGGGAACGATTCACTGAACAAGGAGATGCTATAACATTTGAGACTGAGGTCAGTTATATGCTTGCGGGCATGCTCTGGAATCATGTTTAGTAGTTAATGAGATATTGTTAATTTTGCTAAGCCATCAGCCAAAATGGTTAGATTTTTACTTCGTTTCCCTTGAATTCTGTCCTCGATAAGTTTTAAAAGCAACCTTTATTAGATAGACTTGATATGTATTCTCATTCGACAATATGACCATCAAACTAATAGAGTACAACCGACCCTTCCTTTGTAGATTGATTACTATTTTATTTCTTAGTTTCTAGGACAAAATTTCTAGCTTATGCAGTTTTTTCAATGATGTCTTCGGTTCTCATGCATTTCAAAGTTTGGTATGAAAGCTTAGAAATCATCAAGTTTCGCCCTGGCTCCTTGCAGATGGATCGAGTTTATCTTAGCTCTCCAAATGTAGTTGCAGTTCTTGATCATGAGAAGAAGCGGCACATTTCTCATAAGAAAGGAAGGTCTTCCTGACGTTGGTAAGCCTTGTAGCCACTAAAAGCTGTTCATGCCCATCTTACATAATGCTATACATTGGCATAGAAAGATTATACATTTGGTGTTAAAATCCATAATTTTAGTTACGCATCACTTTTCTTCTGTATGCAGCTGTGTGGAATCCATGGGAAAAGAAATCAAAATCAATGGTGGACTTTGGTGATGAGGAGTACAAGCAGATGGTTTGTGTTGATGGAGCCGTAATAGAGAAACCCAACACTCTAAAGCCAGGCGAGGAATGGACAGGACGGTTGCAACTTTCAGTTGTGCCATCGAGTTTTTGTAGTGAGCACCTGGGACTTGAGAGATGTGGTCTTTGAGAAATTGTACAAAATCTTAGTCAGTAAATGGTCTGTGTTGATTTTACATTAGGATTATAGAAATGAGCATTTTAGGGTTTTCAATTGTCTGTTCTTAGGCTAGGTTCATATTAGTAGTAAAGGTCTTTTTTTTCATTTTTTTTTTTTGTTTGGGGGGGGGGGGGGGGGTCGAAAGAGAAACAAAAAGAAATCCACTTCTTGTTGTGAAAGTGGTTAATGTTACGGATAATGTATTACAGTTGTTGGTAGGTGGGGAGGCTTTTCTCTAAATAATGGATTGGATAACGAAATAAACTAATGGGATGGTAGGTAGGTGAGCAGCCTTTGCGAAGACTTGCAGAGAGGGGACCTTTTTTATTATTTAAAAAAAAAGAAAAATGAAAAAAATGCTTGGCCACGTTTAGACCGGACAGGTTTCTCAAATGATGATATGAGATTCTGAGTGGGATCTGTGAGGTTTTTTTTCTACAAATGATTGCGGTAAAATAGTGGAAGTGGCATTGCTGCTTTTTTTTTTTAAAATTTTTTTTGTCATTCATGAAATGAAAGATATATCAAAGATGAATATTTTTATATAAAAATGAAAATAATTAATTATAATTATTAGATCTTGCATTAACAATGAAAATTAAAATATAATTGAGTTATATAACTATTTAAAAAAATATGATCATTTAAAATGAGTCGTATGACTCTATATTTTAATTTTAATACTTTAATAATAGATCTTATAATTGTGATTTATTTTTCTCACCATCACAAAAAACAGCCCTTTTATATGATATATCTTTCACTTAATATATCCTGTGATTCCTTGTTTGACTTTATGAATAAATCAGTCATTTAAACAAGAGAATGACCGCATATAAGAAATCCTCTCTTTTTACTAATGAAAATTGTTTATTATTTAGTATAGTGGACAGTGTATTTTCATTTCTGCCTTATTTCTGTTTTTCTTGGCTTGAAAGTTTAGCTTCAATAGAGAACAGAACAAAATATGACTTCAGCATGCTTAAAGCATAACAAGGTTAAGTTGTAAGGAAGACACCACTGAAGAAATATAGTTAGTTGGAGAGGAAATATATAAAACAAATCCTTCGATGTATTAGAAAAACAGATAAAAACAAAGGTGGGATGGAAGAGTCTGGTTTTGACCTAGAGACCTGGGCTATTGTCCGCCACGCCTTAGCTGCGCCGCTGATGGTTAACAGCTGTTTCTCCTATTATTTTATATATTCCTTAGTTTATGTTTACACGTGAAATTTCCATCATACATATGACATCTTTTTGGACTTTTTGGAGATAGATTTTGTTAAAGAATCCGGCCATTAGGATACAATGGGCCCAAGAAAAATAAGAGAGATGCTAATTTTATTCTTCCCTTGGGACAGAAAAAAAAAAAATTCACGTCCCCGATGCAAGCCTCCATCATTAACTTGATTTTTTTATTACCAACTAGCATTGACCCGTGCTACGCACGGATTGCAAAAAATGGCTGCTAACATGGGTCACTATATTTCACAAAAAAGCATATGTAGTGAGAGACAGTTAATATGCATTATAGTTCTCAAATTTAGTTTGGTACAATTTGATATTGTTTTTTGCCTGTGAATATGACTACATTCTAGCATTTCATGCAAAATAAAAATAATCAATCGGTTTTTTTTGTACTTCCAGTATGTCTCCTGCTAATTACAGCAATCAAAAGGGAGCAAATAATTACAAAATAATTTAGACTTCATTGTATTTCAATAGCTTTATTCTTTTCATTTTTTATGTGTTTCTTTATCTTAGTGCAAGACATTTGGGGGCTTAACATGTCTGCAATGAGAATTTCAGCTTCAGCTTCACCATCCCTTGACCTTTTTTTTTAGGGGTGTAATGTCATCAATAGACGTCAAGTTAGTGATGTGATCCAAAAATAGCTCCTTTTGCATAAATCAAATAACTTATATCAAATGTTTAAGAAAGTATAACTATAATATATATAGTTCATGTAAAAGTTGCAAACTTGACAGTACATTTTCTCCTTGTATTGTCTTTATTGAAGTAGAGGCGATGCTGCTAATATCCTGTGAGATGACCTATTATTCATTACCTTAAATTACTTCATGGAATATTGCTTGTGCATATTGGAAATAATGCTATGCACATGTAAGTTGGGAAATACGTCATTGGTTAAACAAAAATTAATTGGAAGCTATTTCTCTTGGAACAAGAGTGTTCTCTCATGTTACTACAGATGGATTGCCTTGTATGATGCAACTAATAAAATATAACTGATGGCTAGTTATGCATTTTTCTTCAAGACACGATAGTAAAAAGTGATGCAGCAAAGCAAACAAACAATAAAATACATGACCATTACAATTAGTAAGAGTATTGTTCTATTAATTTCTTATCACACATTAATAAATAAAGGATGGTGAATAGTTAAGAATGGTCTTGCGAAAGAACTTTGTATGATACCCTTTGCTTGACAAAAATAGAATGAAGAAACAATAATTCTTTTTTTATATTTTCCATCAGTGTGATCTCAATGTTAATGCTTATCATACATGCACATAATCCAAAGTGATTCTACGAAACAAAT
Source organism: Sindora glabra (assembly GCA_020226215.1). Classification (NCBI taxonomy): domain Eukaryota; kingdom Viridiplantae; phylum Streptophyta; class Magnoliopsida; order Fabales; family Fabaceae; genus Sindora; species Sindora glabra. Next base: position 83,150,427 of record CM035226.1, read on the forward strand.
CACATAAATATTTTAGCAATCTTATTGGTACACTACATGCAAATGACCTTGAAAACATAGCTTTCTATTATTTATTACATGAGAATTTTCTTATCTCTAACCATTTTGTAAATTTAAATTTGAGAATAAAAAAATAGTAATGCAATAGTGGAAGAATTGTGAAAGGACACAATATGAACTTGGCATTTCTTAAGTTATCCCTTTTTATTATTTCTTAAAAAAGGGTCAAAAGGTGTATAGAATACATAAAAAGGATAAAATAATAAAAAATTTACTTATACGTTTTGGGTTAGAATTACCCAAAAATTAAAATGTAGATCTCTTAAGGATAAAAAATGATATTTATTAGAGTGCCAAGTAGATTACAATTTATTGACAGTAATAGTTAATTATTGTTACTGGCTAAAATGTCAATTGCAGGCAAATAAAGTGACGATAGGTTTACATAGTGTTAGATCAAAGCTCTGATCCATCACATTTTTTGTTATACATTGGTGGGATTTTGTAGTTCTAAGGGCAAAAATCAAAGTATAGAGTATTATTAGTTATATGGTAAAGTCTTGGTTAATTCTCATTCCAAAAAATGATAACAGTTGTTTGATTAAATCGAGTAGATACTTTTTAATTAGATGATTGAAAAATAGTAATAAAAGATAATAAAAAATTATTCCCATCCATTATCTATGATATATGCTACCTTAATCCTTCCTTCCCTTTCTTTGCATTGCTCTGCGTATCTCTATGGCTCTCCCACTTATTACCCTTTGTCCAATTTGACATAAGAAGTCTATCCTACCTTCATTAATATTAATGTTATTATAATATTTTTTATTATTCAAGTTGTGTTCTCTTTTTGAATTCTTCTTATTTAAAACAACTAAATGACTTATATAATCTAGTCTAATAATGAAATTATATTGTATGCGTTCTTTCCAAGTTATGTTACACGACAATTGAAAAACTATGTAATTTAGTGTGATAATCCATTCCCATCATTTGGTTTACATTAATGGGACAAAGCTTTAAAAATTTTATTATATTTGAAGGTATATTTCTCCAAAACCCAATATGCTAGAGCCATTGTTCCTATTCTTTTACTAAGAGGGGAGCTATACAAATAAGTTGTATTTGACTTTGCTATTAACCTAATTTCTAATTAAATATTGTTGTTTTTCTTTTTCAAATATAAATAATCATTCCAAATTTGTTTAAAGTTGTCTAAATTTCGTATCTTCTAAATTGTTAAATTATTAGAAGAAAATTATAATTGTATCTAATGTAGCCTCTTACAACTATACAGAGAAATGTATTACTTGGAGCATGGTAGAAACTCCCATATTCTTATTATTCTTTTAAGAATGTGAGAAAATGTAGTCTCCAATTTTTTTAATAGAAGAAGAATAGTCGTTTATTAGAAATATATATATATATATTGTCTTTAACACAGAACAGAATTATGAATGATATAGGTAGAAAGTAAATTCAGAGTTATTTTGTCTTTACTTCAACCACGCTGGAATTTTTTTTTAGATTTTCTCTTGTAATATCATGAGCTTACAAGTGTGGCGCATTGGTACTGTCCTTCAAGTATGCCACTTAATGAATCTAAATATTGTCACTATTTCATGTTTAATTTTGTAGTGTAAAACATTCAGTCATCCGTCATTTTCTAATTTATAATTTGCCTATGCTAGGATCATTTATCTATAGTTTTCCTTTTGCCCATACAACATTAGTATGAATGATCCAATTTGAAAGTCAATTCAAAAGTATGGTAATGCTGGTTTAAAAAATTGACAGGTGCATGATTGAACTAACCTAGTAAAATGGCAAATTAGCTTGAAAATTCTTTATATTTTCTTCATCCTTAGTCAACTCAAGCATTGTGAAGCCATTGGATTCATCATTTGGTCTCAAATTGTTGACATTGTATTTTGAAATCTCTACTTTGAAGAGAAAAGTTCTATCTTTGAGTGAATCCAATGCAACAGAGAAGCCAACCTCATCATCCTCCTATATTAGTAATGAATATTAATATAATTTTCATATAAATGATAAATGGCAAGGTGAATAGGATGTGAGTTCATTATTCTAACTTGTTGTTCATACAGAAACTCAGCTAACACTTTCACTAGTGTAGTGGCTTCATGTTTAAATAGAATGAATGTTGCTCATCCTATTTTGTCAACAACTTGGAGGTGAACCTTATATCTATTAGGTTGAGAAAGTTAGCATGTACGCACTAATATGAAAATAATATGAGACTTAATTAAGGTTATTCTTTATACCTTGGAATTGTGATTTTTGGTTTCTTATTGCAAATATAGCATAGAATTTTATCATCCAAGCATCTCACTTTTTTAGCAAGAGTTGTGCCTATTATAAAACCATTTGAATCTAGTCAAAATTATCTTGATTGTTGCAACAATTGTGGCAGTCGATATCTAGTAATGATAAAGAATTTATAAGGAATCATAATATAGAATTTACAAAGTCATTTAGAAGTAAATCTAGTTGCACCTCTGTTATGTCCTTAAGCTCCTGAACTATAATCTTGTTCACAGAATTGGCCTAATCTAGCTCCTGTTTATATTTGGATGATTGACTTTTAACCTCAGTAAATCTTTGTGATTGACTTTCAGTTGTCAATTCCAAGCTTCCATAGAAGTGGAAACATAACTTGTATTTAATTACATATCAAAACTCATGAATAATATAACAAAAAATTTGTACATTAGTGTACAAAATTACTCATGTACCTTTTTCTCAAATTTACAAACTGAAATATTTAGGTTGAATATAATTTTTAAAGCACTCCATGAATTTGTAATAGATTCCATCTCTAAATCATGAGATAAAACACAGTTGTATATAAAAGGTATTTCAAAACCTATAAACCCAGGATTCTTAGTAGAAGCGCAGTAAAAGAAAGAACTTGATGGTTTGGATATGATCCTAGCTAGATGAAAGACAACAGTAATGGAGGTTTCAACAGTATCCTTGACATACTTATCAACATAATCAGCTAGATCTTTCCATAATGTGCAAGTAAGGCTAAGTTTGCTGCAATAGATTAACTTTAATCAATATTTTTGCTTTGTAGAACATATTCCTTACTATTTAATCATTATACAACAAAAAATTAACAATATGCCTTACCTTTCATTTCTAATGTGGATGTTTTTCTTTTTGCTACCATTGTCATAGGCCTTTAGTTTTTCATGAGAATGCAACTCTCTAATCACATCTATATAAAAATAAACAAACTATAGTTTTCATATATGAGAGTTGTATTAAAGTAACGTAACTTATTGTATTACTAATGTGGAGTTTTGATGGTACAATTCCTATCAGAATATCATCAAAGGGCACAAAGCTGTAAGAATGAAGTGGTAGGTTAGCCTTGAGAGGTTGAACTGTTGGGTTACTGTGGAAATTAATTTTATACCAATGTGTAGTTGCACGATAATCAACAATATTTGGCACAACTTGAAAATTTTGTATTGTATAACACTTCCCTTCAGTTAATTTTAATTTATATTTATCACACAAGACTTTGCCAAATTTTGTAGCTTAGATTTTATCTTCCTACAAATAGAAGCTATTATTATAAAAACTTGAACTTCATATTATTGTAATTGTAAATAATTGAAAGCTTTCTTACGTTTTTATCAAGAAGCAGCAACTCCGCACTCTTGTTATTTTCATTATTATTTCTCTCAACAACTCATAGATGAAACACCCTTACTTGAATCTTAGATGTCTGGATGTCAAGATTGAATTCAGATATGGAGCTGACCTTTCTTAACATTTGAAGCAATGTACACTTTGTATCCATTTTTTTCAAATATATTCAAATATATTTAAATTTTAATAATCATCAGTAGGAAAGAAATAAAGATTACATTAAAAATGCTTATAAACATCATAATTAAAACATTTAGAAGACTAGAACTATTTAATGGAACGGTAAATTCTACAGTGGAGTAAAAGACCATGAAGTGACTTCTATATTATAGGAAGCTAATGAAGACACATTGCTCAAACACTTGGATTTCCTAATAAAGACATCTAACCCAAATAGTCAGCCATATGGCACTTATAAACTTAAATTTTGGAAGACTTCTTTGTATACAACATTGAGGGTAGAGGTTAATGGCTAGTTTTGTTTGTTGTGGATGAGAAATTTAAGACTAGCCTTGCTTGTAACTTGTGAAACTATAATATAAAGTTATTCATGAGTGAATACATCTTTTGGGAGATAAATTCCAATATTGGATAAGGATTGCCCCTAATTTTTATTAATGGTCGTAATATGATACAACTAAAGGAAACTGACTTCTTTGAAAGGTAAAAGGAAGGTGGACATATGATGAACTGATATTCATGTAAGGCATAAAAACTCTTTTTCCAAGGATGGTACCAATGATAACATTAGCTTCAACCACATGAGTTCCAAGCCATGTTATGACTAGTCTTGTTCCATTGCATAAACCAACTAATTGGTCTATATTTCGAAGTAGCATGACTAGAACTCCTTATTTCAACACTAATCTATGGTTTAGCAAGCTAGAAGTTATAATATTATTAAGTATTTCAATAGTATACATTTCTTCACATGATAACCCACTTTGATTAGATTTACAAACTGAATCTAAGCTATAATATTTAACACATTCCCTTGGAGTTAAGGATAACATGCATGAGTTAACATTTTCAACAATATCTAGCTTTAGAGTAAGGATAGCTTAATCTTTCAAGTATTCTGAATTATTATATTGTTAAAGGAAGTTTGGGTAGGTGGTCTTCATAATTGCTTTAATTGGATCATCATAATTTATGATTAAAAGATCCTCTAGAATATGAATTTCAACTTCCCCATCATTTGATTCCTCCAGTTCATCATTTCCAATTTTAAGAATCCAATTAGAAAATTATTTAAATTCTTCTTGCTACTCAATGTCAAAAATCAATTGAAGTCTCAAGTTCTTTGTCAATGTCAAAACCTTGCATGATGCCATGGATAAGAGGAGTTCAGTGATGCATGAACAATGTCAAACCTGCTACTTCCAAGAATAACAAGAAGTATTTGGTGAAAATCATCACCAAACATAATGCATTTTCCTTCAAATGGAAGGTAAGCACTATTTGGAATATTAAAATGAAGCATATCCCTCAAGATTTTGTTAAGTGCTTTAAAGTAAAACTTATGCATCATTGATGTTTCATCCCATATAATTAGCTTAGTTCTTCTTATTAGATCAGCTTGGTTAGTTCCTTGCAAGATATTACATGTTGAACTTCAGAGATAGACAATGGCATTCCAAATCATGAATGAGCAGTCCTTCCATTTGGAAGTAACATTGATGCAATACCACTCGATGTAATTGTTAAGATAATTTCTCTTTTGGAGTGTAATGCTGATATTAAACTTGTCCAAAGGTAAGTTTTTCCTGTACCTTCATAGCCATAAACAAAGTAGACAGATGGTTTATTTTTAGTTGCAGAGTCCATAATCATATTAAAGATTTGCCTTTTTTCAAAAGTCATGGAACTCAATAATTTGTTAGCTTTTTTAGCTAATTGGACACGATTAAAATTCAATTGATCTTTTCTTAAATTATTACTTAAATAGGCAGTTAGATCACCTTTAGGTATAGGCATACCAATGAAATCTTTCAAGCCTCTTCCATTTACTCGTAGTATTTTCTTAATCAAGAGAAGTGTGTAGTTTTTCTTTTAATCATCATCAAGTTGAAGGTTTGAAAGAAATTTAACATAAATTCACACATGATGAAATAGTAACAAATATGCGTAGTTTGAAAGCATTGAGTTGAGGTGTGTACCTTATAATTGGGACATGAAAAGTTCATTGATAAATAGAAACAAAATTACTTAGGAAGCTATAACAATAACGAATAGAATTGTATGATTTTATAATATAATAAACTTCAAAAAATATTTCAAAGTAGGACAAAAATTACACCCAAGTTAATGATGAATTTCATATGAGAATAGAAGATAAGAAAACAATGTTGACTTAGGTAAAGTAAGGCTTTGATCTTTTTCTTGCCATCTCTTTACAGGTTTTGGTTGTCAAGTTAGATATTTGAGAGAAATCAAATATTCTGAGTGTAGGTGAATTTAATTTTCCAATTAAGAATGAATGTTGCATGCATTAAATTGGTAGAAATGCAGAAATGTTATCAATGCTCAGAATAATGTATAACTTGGATATAGATACAAAGGTAATAACAAAAATATTAGACTCTTTCCTTTATTGCATAAATTGATCTAAATATGGAATTAAAAAATAGATCGTACATTCTTCTTATATTTCTTATGAAAAGGAGGTAGGTTTATCATATCTTGGCTAGACACATTAATGTCACTCTTCATTGTTTAGTCTTGAGTTAGTAAATTTTATTGTTTGACCCTCTTGTTGAATTTCGATTTCCTATTTTCCTTTTTTTTCTCATTCTATTTGCTAACTTCCTACATTATACAGAAAAATCAATAAGTAAATATATTAATAATTATTATCAATGATATAACAGTAAAATTAAGCATTAAAACTAAAATATTATATATATACATATATATAGATCTCTCTTTTATCCATAATTTTCTATATTATACATATATATAAGTAAAAATATTAATAATAATTATAGCTTTCATCCATGAACAATAACACATTGAATTAAATAATATATTTTCTCAAGGATCTAAAATTTTTAGATGAATCTATAACTTTGCATTTTAAAGCATTTTCTCTCTTTCTTTTCCATTAAATTAAATACTAATTGTATTCGTCATCAAATTTTTAGTCGATGGTAGTACAATGAATTTGAAGCACAAATAGCTAACATATTTTTCTTCTTCTAATTATAAAGATTTTGATAAACTTTAAACTTGAAAATTATATTCAACCTCTAAGTTAAAAAGTTGTTATATAAGTCTTTAATAAATTTTATTGCACTTGGTGTAATTATCAACCAAGAAATCCTAAGCTCCTGACTCGACCATTGATTTCCTTCCTCCCTTCACTTCCACTTACTCGAGATCAACCCCTGTAACCATGTTTGTTCATGCTTTACCTTGGATTTTTGTTATAGTTAGTTTTTTTCAATAAAGTGACATCTCAATCTTCATCAAATTGGAGAGTGCAAATTTGATTGGTAATTAGTAAAGAGATATGATATTATTGACAAAGGCAAGGTAAAGCTATTAATTGTGGTATGATAGAGGTCTTAAAATTAAATATCCTCAGCTTTCATGTATGAAGAAATAACTAGGTCAGACATTAAGCTAGCATTTATAAAGTTCCAAATCATAAAGGTGCAAAAAGACTAATACTCTTATGTATATAAGCCTTTTATGACCAAATCTACTTAAGTTGAAGTAAAAAAAAGAGGACTACTAAGTGGTAACGTTTACCCTTACCCCAATAACTCCTAATACTTTTAATTGAAACAAAACACATTTTTTAGTCTGATAATGAATATTTACTTTGCTGCTATATGAGAATGGAAACAAAGTTGATAGTTAAGCAAGAATAAATTGGTTTTTCTGCTTGTTTGTTACATATTTGGGGACATATGTTGAAATTCTTTTGTCAAACCCAATTTTAAGGTATCATAATTGATATAAAGATATTTAATTAGTGTAGATTCACTAACTAAATATCTTTACAAGTCTTAATACTCTATGACTTTCTCACTACTTCTATTATTAAACATATAGTAGGAAAATACTTTTAGTTATATAAGTATTGAAATACAAATTGATATAGAGAAACATATACATAAGTTTAGAAAATATACAAAATATGCTAATATTAATGTATACATAACATAACATTCAGAGGAAGAGTACCTTTTGCTAAATAAACCAAACTATCCCATACTATTCTTTTGGCGCGCCTTCACGGAGTGAGGAAAGGATTCAACGCATGTGTCAATTCACCTTATTGAGACCACGATCAATATCTACAAAACTATCCCATACTATTCTTCTGGCGCACCTTCACAAAGTGAGGAAAAGATTCAGCACATATGTTAATTCACCTCATCGAGACCATGATCAGTATTTATAAAAGAAATAATGCAAACGAGTGTGAGTAATAAAAATTACTCAGTGAATGGCTACTTCCCTCTTTTCTTTTAAAGAGTTTTCGCCATAACAGTTTAAATATATATTAGTATATTCAAATATTTATCACATAATAAATTATTGATAATACCTTCTTTAAAATTATATTTATTCAAATTATTAAGTTAAATGAGTACAATTGGTATTTAGGTTTTCTCCCTTGTGACTTTAGTCCCGCCTTGTACCCCTCCTCCTCATTATAACTTCAATCCCACCTTATACCCTTCTCTCCCTTATAACTTTAGTCTTACCTTATACCCCTCCTCTTAAAAATAAGTCACTTCTTCTATACATAACAAATAAATATTGAGCTATCATAAGCATTAACTAAGATAGGACACTGTAAGCATCAATTGTATTGGGACACCATAGGCATTGACCATGTTAGGACACCATAGGCATCAATCATGCATTCCCTTATCACATATCATAGGTATGGTCAAATACTAACTCAACTATAAATATTTTATTAATTATTTTAACAACAAATATAGCTTACGATATTTCAAGATTAAAAGTTATTTAAATAACAAGTGTATAATATTAATTTAAAACATACTTCACCAATTTAAAGGCCTTTTTATACCATAAAGGGGTATTCATAAGTAAATCTCCCTTTCACCATTTAAACTCATTTTAACTTTTACTAAAATTTTATTTAAAATCTTTGACATCTTATTAACTCATTGTAAATTATCAAAGGTCAATTATCTTACACCATTATAATTCGCTAGTATTGTTCACACAAAAATGAAAATACATTCTCAAAACAGAGCTAGCATGAAGTGTCATATAATGGAAGGGACTTTTTAATATTCAAACCACTTCCATAAATTACTAAGTTTTAATATAGAATCCCTAACATATTAAATAATGAATAACTCAATTGTTATGCAATCAATTTTGTAAATTTCAGCATGCACCAAAAGCATGAACTTAAAGCTATGATATTTGGATAGCACTAGAACTGTCATAACAAATTTATCATTTGGACAACCAAATCAACTTCAATTACCACCAAATTTTTACACTAACTTTATAACATAAAAAATAATATATCATGAAGGTTTCATTATTTTTCTTAATCATTTGATGGTTTAAAAACTCCCAAACCTGAGACTGCATAGACAGGATTCATAATTAGGACTACATTAGAGCACTTGAAATAGAAAATTTTTTTGGATAACCATATGAGTTTCAAATAGCACCAAATTTGGCCATGACTTTCCCAACATATGGAAGGGTAAGTACATTAATTTCATAATTTTACTCCATCATTTAATTGCCCAAATATGCCAACAATAGAAGTAAAATTTGCTAGTATCCTGTTTTGGTTTCATTTCTCCTAGGCTCTTAAACATTCACTTTTTGCATTTCTAAAATTTTTAAAAAATTCCAAAAATTTCCTTTACACATACTAACATCATTTGAGATGTTAAAACATCAAAATTTATAATTAAAACAAATCCCAAATGTGACTTGAAAAGGGTAAATAGAAACATGTTAATAAACCTCCTTAACATAATTCTATTTCTAAACTTTCTTATGATTATCTTACAACCTATTTTGGTGAAACTTCTTCCACTAATTTTATTAACCTAATAACAAACTAATATCATTAACCAATATTTAAAAAGGCCACAAATCAGAATGATATGTTCATAATGGCTACACATAAAATCATAACAATATCATCACAAATCTCTATTTTCATCACTTTCCTTAGGAAAACTCTAAAGAAAAAAGGTAGTTGCCACTTACTTTGAATTTTTAAACCTTCTAATATACTAAATACTCACTAGAGAAAATTGAATTCCAACCAAAATAATAAATACCATTTTTAAAAATTTAGAGAAGAATTCCCACGAAATCATGAAGAAAAGAGAAAGAAAGTATGTTTACCTTATAAAATTTTTGAAGAAATCAATAGGAGATTTTCTTGAATTAATTGGAGAAGTTGAAACCTTGGTGAAGGGGGCTGAGACACTCACATTTTGTTGGGGAAGAAGAGCAACAAAATGTGTTCATTTGTTTCCCCAAATGTCCTATATATATTATTCCTTGAATTAATCTCATTGGTTACCTTTTTTCTTCTTTTATTTAGTTTATAAAAACTTTGATAATGACTTGCACATAGGGCATGGTTTGCATAGCTAAAAATCTAAGGCTTTTATCATATTTTCTTATACATAAAATAATTTTAGAAATGTCTAGAAAAAATTCTTAACAAAAATGCCCTTAACTTGCCCTTTTCTTCTAATTTGGTCCCTAACTTCTTATAGAAGCTTGGGCCCACATTTTTAGGTCCTAATAAATCAAATTTATGCCTCCAAAATTTAGGTCAAACTAACCTAATGCCAATAAAAATTGACCACTTAAAAAGATAAAAAATATTTATTACAAATTAATCCTAAATTTCTTATTTTCCTTATATTTTTACCTTAAACTTTTAGATTTTTTGTAATTTTTTTCTTGAACTTCTATACACATTTTGAGCTCATAAATTTTGATTTAGGTCAATCCAAGGGTTTTAAAATTAATTCGTTTAAAATTTCAAGTCCAATTTTTCATTTTTTTACTTACCGGATGATGAAATTACAGCAAATTCCTATGTGAGTTTTCTTAGACCTATTATTACATTTTTAATTTGATTTTTACCTATTTTGATGCCTAATTAAATTTTTATAAAATTTTTTATTAGGTTTACATCCAAATTACCTTTACAATTATCCCAAATTTCACTTGATTCTCCTATTGAATTTGTAAATAAGGGAATTTTCTAGAAAAAAAAAATCTATTTGAAATTTCTTCTTTTATTTTAGGACATTTGGCCAACCACACTTACATCAACAACCATTCAATATATTATTAATTTAACTATAGACAACTACTAACTTCATATCATATAAACCTATTTTTGTGGACATCATATTATGTCATATACATATTCTTGCTAGGCTACTATGGCATCTAGTTATATCTTTATTGTCCAAACATGTTGACCTTGAGTATAATAGTCAAAAGCTAAAAACTTTTTAGTTAATATTAGCCTATGATCTAAAGTTTAGACAAATATGCACACAAACTAGTATTTTCATTGGATCATCCATTATTACCAACTATATAATCCTACCATCAATAGATGACAAACTCACATTTGTCAAAGGAAGAAAAATAACATGAGATTTTGCAAATTTTGATATTTCATATTTCTTGTCACTAAATAAATGATAAAACATAATACAAATGTAATTTTTGAAGGGAAATTAGAAATTTATACCTTTGAATCTCATGGATTTTTGCTGCATGTACGGAATATCTTCATAAAGCATTGACCATGTCTGCTACCATACAAATTTTGGCCTAGAAATGTTATTGGAAAGAAGCATTATAGCAAAGAGAAATCTCAATTCATGATCACTACCCCAAAGGCTAACTTCCTTCATTGCACCAATGAATTCTTTATCATGATCTAGCAATCCTCTTGCATGACATGAATCTTGAAATTTATCATGCATGACCCTGCCATATCTAAGTATATCTTTTATCTCTTTTGGACCACGAAGCTTAGCAAGCAACACTCTTAGATAGAAAAGTTCACCATTACTTGGTGGAACATATTGTAGTCTTCTAATTGCAAATCCTTGTTTTCTTTCATGCCATTCACAATCTTCTAGTTTAAAGACAAAATATTCTTAAACTTAGTATATGTCAAGTCTTTTTCTTTTAGGTATTTCTTGTTAACTTTTAACCAAGCAAGAAACATTGATTCTCTAATTAATTCCCTTTCCATGACTTTATTCAAAGGTTGATTATCTCTATATAATACAAAATTTTCACCAAGAAGATGAAATGTTAATCTCTTAACTAGTAGATATTGATATTGAATCTCAAAAGAATATATTTTCCAAGTAACTTCACATAGTGAAATATACTGGCAATTACAATATAGTTTGATTTCATCAACCTCACATCCGTTTGCATAATCTTTATTTCTTTCATTATAAATTGTTGTAGTAGCTTGATCATTACCCTTGTTAATGTACTTGGAAAGATATTTGATAGATGACCCTTTATTGCACCTTTCTACATTTATATGCACTTGAAATAATAGCAAGAGTCTTGGATTGTTGCGAACAATATGTCAGTTATCTAAGCAAACTTTGTTTCTTTCAACAATTTCCTTTCATCTCTTCTTCTATATATAGGAAAGCCATCCTCGGTTATAATAATTCTTTCTTGAAATTTCTTTAGGAAGAGTTTTATGCACTTGCCATCCTCATGCATTGAGAATGGATATTGATAGTCCCACAAGGTCCATGAATCATAAAAATTTGAAACTACATTTTACAATTCCTATTTAGTTGCCTTATCAGGAATTTCAACCCATATTACTTGATCTATTTCAAAAAGGCTTGATAACTTGCAATGAGGAAATAGAAACAATAGAATATATGCATATGGTAGACCTTTTTTTTGGAATTCAATAGTGTACACAACTACAATCGATATAGTAAATGAACAATCAATTAATCTAAGATAAACATACATGATTCTATATTGTAAAAATTAGCAAAGAAATAAATTAGAGGGTGTTAATTTACAAACCTGCCTTTACAAGCCTAAAGAATTCTCCTTTCCTCAATGTCTTCATAAGTTCCTTTAGTTTAAAATGAAAAACACGTGAAATAATATTACTTTGATCTTTTGGTCTTAGGGAAGCCGCTTGTAAATATCTTTGAAGTTCAAGCCACTTAGGATTGTATGTGAAAGTGATGAATAAGTCTGGATAACCTGCCCATTTACAAATTGTCATCGTATCCCTATAGTTTTGAGTTATGCATCTTGCACCTCCTATAAAAGTATATGGTAGTATGATACGTCTACCAATACATGTTCCATCCATCTCTCTTTTGAGTATAGCCTCGAATAATCCTTTATATACTGCACCATCTAAGTTTGTTTGATGATTTCGAATGTAAGTTAGTCTTTCTAATTCAATCATCGTGTGACCATCGACAATGAATGCTGGAAAAGCCTTCTAGAACTTGTAAGTAACATGGTTCCTTCAATCTAATTTAAGTTTGATATGCCATGTATTCTCGAATTGTAATAGAGTTATTTGTTCTAATTCTTCTTTGGTTCCTTGTGGTTGTTCCACACACCATATTAGCATGCTCAATTTCATCATGAAATCCATTTTCCCCATACAAGAATACTATAAGATATTGGAAAGGCAAATATAAAAGATGTATTTTATTTATTCTTTGTAATCGATCATCACACCAAGAATAATGATATCTTAAGGATCACCAGAATCAATATCACCAACCATCAAGCCATCAATTTCATCAACAGTCAGCAAATTATAAACACTTTCATCTTTTTTTCACTCATAAATTAATCTTAGCTTTAAATCTGAATCAGGTTGGAGTTCATATGCATCCCTAACCATATGAAATGACTTGATCAAGTTGTTATGCTTATCAAACATTTATTTCAAATTGAAAACAATTTTGATGGTCAATTCTTTCTTCAGACCCTTTAGATCTACCATAAAAAGGAATAAATATTTCCATGTAAGAAAATATATGTAGGGAATAGATTTCTTTGCAAAAAAATGTATGGATCATGGTGACAATAATTATCAATACCTCACCATGAATTCTGTTTGTAACTTCATTTCTTGTGTTATAAATGTGAAGTTGAGCAAATTAAGGCATTTGACCTTCCATAGGGAGTAAGCTACCGATAAGGTGGATGTTTGCTCTGTTCATCCGCAACACATAAAGGTTGTTACCATTATTTACGCTGTTATCCACTTTCCCTCCAATTGAAGTGAATGTAAACATTGCATTGTACATTTGAATATTTTATCTAAAGTGCCTTGCAATAGATGATTCCTTCTCATTCAACAACCACTTTAGATATATTGGTGCTTCCCCTATTGGTGGCAGCTTAATCTTGCCTTGCATAGAGCACATGGAAAACTTAGAAGCTGAAGTACTATTGGAGGTTGAAAATTTTTCAGCATACCAAAAAAGGCACCACAAAACTGGTATTGAAATTTAGGATTACCATCACCTACATAGGCTAAATAACATACAAAACCTATAAATAAAAAAGTTTACTCAATTAGAAGTTGAAAACTCAAAATTACTTTGAAGAAGGGATCTTACATATCAATTAAGGTTCGCAAACATGCAATAATAGAAAGCAAATCTCCATGACCTGAAAGTAACCCCTCTTGTTAGTAATTCTATAATTAGAAGTAAATTTCAAATACGATTAGTGAATGTTAGAATAAATTCAAGTAATTCAATTGTTTACATAAAATAGAATCATGGATTGCAACTTGGAATAATTTAAATATATGTACCTGTGTGAATGAATTCTATTGTTCTCGTCTCTTGAGAATGTGGGTCAATATTCTCTACAATGGCTTCCTGATCACTATTGCAAATAACTTCAAGACATATGCAAGAACCTGCAGCCGATATATAATGCTTAAAATCTATGAAGAGAGCAAAAACCATAAAATGTAGATTGACGTAGATGTAGTTTCATATAGAAAAGAGAGTTAAAACTTGTCAACTTCAATCTATTTTAATTTGAGTTTTATATTTTTAAAATCATTATAATCAGAGTAAATACCTTGTTCACCTCCCACATTATTAGTAATGGTACACTGCATTAGCTCATTTACTTTGAGAGTCGAGCAAAGATGACTGTTATTATCTGTAATAAATATAGCAGAATAGTTAAACAATATCATAGATAATTTACACTTGAGGCATTAGAAAATAATCTCATAGTTAATGAATACCACCTTCACTACGAACAATTATAAGCTTCGGTGCCTAGCACATTGTTTCATGGATAACACAATTACTTGTTTTTGCTGGGGTAAGTGTGAATCTTCCAAACTTTAAAAGTGTAACTGAACTTTCACTGCTCTGAGGTATTTTTTATTAATTGGAGAATCATAAGCTAAACTGTTCCCTATGTTTTCTTTTCCATAACAATGATATGTCTTTCTTCTCTTGCTGTTCTTGCTTGAAATAAATATTTGAAATTTAGAATTTACAATAGCAAATATATAACTAAAAATAGTATTAAATACTAAACATGCTATGGAACTGAAAGTTCAGTGTACCTGCTTCACAAAACTTACTATCGAAGCTTATCACGCAATTTGAAATTTCAGCAAGCATATAGCTTCTAGCCATATTCTTGTTTGAACTTATGACCATTGAACTTTCAGTTGAATTAATTTTGACCATGTCTTTAGTTGTGTAGGTATCAAAGATGCCCAAGCTCACTGCAAAATCAGTAGAAACCATTAAGCTTCCACTACTTTGGGGTAAATTTTTATTAATTAGACCCCTATGGATTGAACTGTTCTCTACATTTTCTTTGCCAAAACAATAAGACGTCTTTCTTCTCTTATTGCTTTCCCCTGAAATAAATAATCGAAACTTAGAAGTCACAGTAAGAAATACATAACCAAAAATTATGATTAAATGTTAAACATACTCTAAAAATGAATGTGTTCAAATGTACTTGTTTCATAAAATTTACTATCCAAGTTCATCGTGCAATTTGAAATATCACTGAAGACCTAGCGTCTACCTAGCTTGTTGTCTGGATTTGTGACCATTGAAATTTAACCAGGAGTGGCTCTATCCACAAGTCTAGGTGTTTGCTTATCAAAGACACCTAAAGTTATTGTGCCATCGGCAAAAACCACTGAGCTTGAATGAGTGTCATTATTAACATTACTTGGATTCGCAATGCTGACAAAGCATTTGCTTGTTTGTTGATAACTCTCATAAAGAAAATCTGCTATTACAGAATGACTCATCAACTGTATGATAGAAGAATAGATATTCATTAAATGAAATGTAAACCAATAAAATTCAACACTTCACCTTTGTGTAATGCATTCTTCATATTCAATTTCTCTGCTCTTTTCAACTTCCTTCTTAGTCAGGCATTTCTATAGACTTCATGTTTTAGATACAAGGAGTCCATCTACATTAGTGTGTATTTTTTTTATTTGCAAAAGGATTGTATCTACAATTGATGGCCTGATACATATGAAATTTATAGTACACTAGCAAATTCTGCAGCTTGCCACAGCAAATAGACTCAAACAATTTGAATTGAAGAAGGTCTCATGGCACCCAAGGACTCAGACAATCAAAGATTATACGACACTTATACTGAGTATTATAGCAAATATACTTGGAGTTTAACTATAATACAATTGAAATTATTAACATAGAAATTATAAATTGATGATATAAACTTAGACAATGAAGATTATGCGACACTTACACTGAGTATCAGACATGTGTACCGGTTATATGCTATAGTAGGTTATCATAAACTGATGAATAAACTGTTAACATAGAAATTATAAAACCAGTAGTAGTACATTTAGAAATGATTACTTACTAGAGACTCGAGAATCTCTAACTTGTATAAACCTCCATTAATATGGACTTACTCATCCAAAAGAAAAAACAATAAGGCATTGAGTTATATAAAATAAAAAAGATGTTTTCAACATCTATTGAGAAGTTTCAAAATATTATTTCATAGGGTCACAATCCAAGTGAGCACATGGCTTCCTGAAATTCATGTCCTTGCATCCTTTTAATGATTAAAATAGATATGTGCTTCATTTTTATAAGAAAAAGAAAAGCTATTTATCACAAACAACATATACTTTGCAGGTCCATTTTGGATGAGGCAGTAGAGTAACTAAACCTTTAAAAGTTAACTGTGCATTAAACTCTAATTTTAGTTTCATTCTTTATCAAATTTTGATTTTTAAATCTATTCTAGCAGATTGTTTATAGCCATTCACCAACTTCTTATTGGAAAGAAGTTACTTATATTTCTTACATTGATTACAAGTCCAATAAACAACAACAGCAACATATAGTTTAATCTTTACAGTCCTCATAGCATCACTCTTGACTCTATTCATCCACAAGTACTATTGCAATTTTATCTAGGTCCTTCTTCTTTGTCATATGCAAACTTAATGGCCAGCCCCCTCTTTAAAGGATGTAATGATATGCTATTTCACCAATTTCTCTATCATATATAAGGTTAAAGTTTGTGTTTAGAAGTATTCAATTATTAGGTCAGAAGTTAAATATAGATTTGGCTTTAAGCACTATGATGTTAAATTGAAATAGGATAAGTTGAGAAATTACAAATTCAAAAACATTGCTATGGATTATAACAGAATAGATGGAACTTCAAGCAAGTATAAATCTCCCACCATCAATTCAAATGGGATTTCTTGCAAGAAAGTCCTTTGTTTTTCTTAACTCGAAGTGTAATACAACTAAATATGATAGATAATGATTAATTAAAGATTTTAATTAATCATTATCTGTCATATAGAAGTATTTAGACTAAAAGTGCATGATACATCGTTAGATCTTTAAAGTAATCAAACAAAGAAATAAATATTTTCTTTTCACTTCTTGTTGACCAAGATACATATTAGGTACATTATAACCACCACATAATACACACTAGAACAGGAAGAACACAAAAAATATGGCGATTAAACCTAAAATGAGTATTGAGTAGTAGCTTATTTAGTGAAGAAGTAAGTGGTTTTTTTGAACATTACAAAACTCATCACTATATATTCACCAAACCCTACAATTCAATGGATAGGAAAGCCTTGAAAGGACCCCCACAACCGCAAAAATTATTCATGTTAACCTTAAACAGCAATATGAATAATAGAACGCAGCCACAAATGTAGAAAATAATATAAAAATATACACTTGAAAAGAAAAGCAAGTTCAAAATCAAATTTTACATGGTTCCCATAAACAACTTTGTTTCCTTAAGCCAAAGATGCATTAGGAAATCTTCAAAACTAAAAACAAATCGCTTTTCCATGAAACGTTAGCAACAATTAACCAAAAATGAAATTTTTTTTGAAAGTAAATAGGCATTTACCTAAACAACACAAAGCTCGTCACAAACAATATGGAGTTCTCCTACTATAACACCAGTAAAGCAGATAGTGGCAAAGTGAATGGGTTGTAAATCAAAAATCTTGCATTTTAGCACTTGATAATTGAGCTTCTTTAATAACCATCAAATCAAAATGTCTTTTCACACTAAAATGGGTCCGACTATATCATTACACAAAAATTAGTCTCACAATATCTGATAATATGTGTAAACCCAAGAATAATATATCACCTATAAAGAAACAAACAAAATGAGCGACCACTTTTAGTCAACAACTCAAAAGTACACTTTCACATAACTTTTTGGTTTGATGAGGGGAATTCAACCTTGACATAACTCGTTACCACGACATCTCACCCAATTTAATGAAATCCATGTAAAGATAAAATAAAATGATAAAAATACAATTTCAAACCAAGTAAATAAATATCATCATCAGATAAAAAGTTCACAAGTTCCCAATAATGCACTACAGTCAAATGGACAACAGATCTGCAATGAACTATTAGCAAGAAATCCAACTTCAGAAACCAAATTGAACTTGCCTTGCTCATTCCGCACAACCCTAATCAACTTAATAGAGCCTGATCCCACTTAATTTAATCAAACAACTATTTTCATTATGTTGCAATCTTCCTACCTTTTATCCTTCAAATCTAACATGGGATGTAGAAATAGAGATTTCATCTGAAGCCAAAATTCAAATCAAAATACACAACACATTGGTAAAAATCCTTAGAGCTAAAAAAATAGAAACACCATTGTAGTTCAATTAAAATGAAAGAGGCCAAACCTTCATCAAAAGCAACTTAATGGAAAAAAGATCCTAAGCTGGAAAAACCCTACTCCATGCCCAAACTTATGAAATAGTAGAATAAACTTCTTCTTTTCCTTTCTGCCCACATGTATTCATGGAAGTAGTACCAAACCAAGAAAAAGAAGTGCAACACCAAGTTCTACTTGGCGGAAAAAGAAAACTCAAACCAAATTGTAGAAAGAAGGTAGGAACAGAACCCATCCTTCCATCTAGTGAATTAGAGCTAACCATCAAAAGCATTCAAATAAATTAAATGCAAAGTTGGAGACATTAATTTCTTCAGAATTTGAGAAGCAAGAATATACTATTGCTTTAGACAAAGCAATAAAGCTTAGTAAAAGCATGTTCCTTCTAAAAACACTATAAAAAGTAGCTTGTCTGAGAACATGAAATTGGATTGTGCATCAGCCTAGTCCATTAATAACAAGAACAATGGTCTGTAGACAAATATATATATATAAAGCCTAAGCCACAAAATAGAAGCCCATGCTATTTCATCTCAGAACTTGCCAACTGTGAAGCATCAAATAAGACTAAGGACCATCAGGTAGGAAACAAAATATTGTAGAAGTTAAGGTGTCAACACGTCACAGGGAAAAAAGAATAAAATAAAGAAAATGGAAAGCTTGTATTCTATATATAGTATAGTTATAATAAGAGTTGAATAAAAAATTAAATAATATATACATGGTTTGTTAACTAGTAGACCTTTTTTAGAAAACTAATTATAAATTCATTTGCAAACTATTTTTGATGTCTCATTCTATTCCAATACATTACATATCACTCCCATTTTCATAGTTTCAATGTGAAATCAATCATAATTATTAAACCAAAATCAAATCGGCCAATTCAATCAGTGATTAGTTCAATTTAAATTAGGGATTGTAAAAATACTCATATTGAATAACTTTTACTCAAATCAATAGATATTTACCCAATCTTACCTAAATTAGACCCATTGTTTAATAATTTGGATTTGGATTTATATTTATTCATTAAATATCTAATGAATTTTAGATCTTTTTTAGGTATCCATCAATATTAATTTGTACAATATACAAGTCTATCTTTTATAAATATTTAATGAGTCTTGAATCTCTTTTGAGTATTGCATTAAACTTATTTAATAACATATTGTATTCTTAACCTATTATTATATGAAAATTAATATTATCACATATATAAAAGTATTATAATAGTTTATTTAAGATAAATAATATTTAAAATATTTAAATTTACATTACATTATAAAGATATTTTAAAATAATATTATTTTATTTTATAATATTAGTTTATATAATGTAAGAATATCTAATTATATCATAAATAAATAAATAATTATTTATGAGTTAATCTAATACACATTTACTTTAAAGTTATTATGGATAATATGAATGGGTCAAAACTAAAATAGATATGAATAAAAATAGAATATAATTTACAATTGTCAAATATAATTATTATTAATGAAGATAATATAATCTATATTTATTCTAAGGTGATATTTGTTTTGTAAAATCTTACATTTTGAAAAAAGTATACATTCTCCTAAATGTGATTCTCAAGTAAGTGATTCTTAGGACTGTGAATATTTTTTCACATTCTCACACATTATATTTTCATGTTTGGTTTACATTTTATATTCCTGAAAATTTTATTACTTTTTCAAAAAATACACTTGTCAATTTTTTGTTATAAATTGTAATAAATTATGGATTAAATTAAAAATATATGAATAAAGATTTTTAAAAATTTAATAAATTTAATAATTTAAATTATATTTGATTAAAATATAATAAATAATTTGATATATAAAATATTAAAATTTTTAAGAATTTGAATTTGAATTTAAATTTTTATATAATTAATTATATAAAATAAATAAGTAATTTCTCCATTATTGACAAGAAGTTTTTATTTTCTTTGAAAAGAAAATAAGAGAAAGAAGAGAAATAATATTTTTTAAATTTAAATTAAAAATAAAATAAAAAATTTTAAATTTTCAAATAATTAAAATATAATAATCAAGTATTTTATCTTTAAATATTCTTTTTTCATCCTTTTTTTTCTTTCAAATAAGAAAAGAAATTAAGTGTTCATTTATTTTATTAATAAATATTTTTTATAAAAAATATTATTTATATACATATTTATAAAAAGATGATATATTATTTATATTGATGATTAAAAAATAATATCTAAAAATTTAAAAATAGAAAAAAGTGAGTTTTAATTTTTAATTCTTAAATAAGTTTGTAAATCGACATTTTGAATCAATCCTAATCTAATCTATTAATTATTCAAATTATATGAATTAATTTGCTTATAATTTAAATTCATATAATTTTAACTAAAATCTATATAAAATATTTCATATTTATATCAAATTATTATTAGTTTTCAATATTATATTTCAAATTAAATTATATATGCAAATATTTTAAATAAGTTATCATTTTAATATAAAATTTTCATTGAATTAATTATATATTATATTTTTATAAAATTATTTAAAAATTAAAATTAAAATTTATTTATTTATTTAAATTTTATTAATATTTTTATATTGAAATTTAAGAATCATATTTCAAATTAAATATATATAAATTAGAATTTGATTAATATTCTGTAACTCACTTCTAATATCTAGAATGTTAAAAAATTATTATTCATAAAATTAAATGAATAATTTTAAAATAAATGCAAAAAATTAAATTTCAAAATCTCGCAACTTTTTCTTTTATAATATATAAATTATTTTTATGTTAACAATAAAAAAATTAATAAATATCTATATGGGGCACAAGTTAAAATATTAATTAAGTTAATTAGAATGACAAGTTCAGACTATGACCTAACATAGTCTTAGATAAATTATATGATATTTTCTAGTGGAATCAGGAACTTTAACTTAGGGTTAGAAACTGATTATAATTAAATTAAATCTTAATTTTATCTATAGTAAAAAATTATTTAGAGAATTCTAATTTTTTAATAATTTTGATTTAAGATTGTATAATTTTTTATAAATTAAATATAAAAATTATGAAACTTTAAATAAAATTATAGAAATTTATTTTTAAAAGTTGTAACAGAAATTATTCATACTTTTAAAAGTTGGAATTTGGAAATCATTTATTTAATTTTTTTACTTATTTAATATAATTATCGTTGTTATTATGAAAAATAAAAAAATAAAAAATTTTCAAACTAAATTAGAATTGGAATATAGAAATTACCATTTTTTTTACTTATTTAATGTAATTATACTTGTTATCATAAAAAAATAAAAAATAAAAAATATAAGTTAAAATTAAAAAATAAAAATAAATTTTTAGAATAAATAAGGGCATAAAAAAATGGAAGTAAAATTATTTTTTTTACTTTAGTATCAACATTCCCATGAGACGAGAATTTGAGATACTCACCTCCTTCTATGAGAATATTTGAGGCGAAAGTTGAGTTTCAAAATATTTCTAAAAATGTTACATTCTCGAATAAATTTTTTTAAATTTTGAACCAAACATGAGAATGTAACATTCCCTTGAAATATTTCCGGAAATGAAAAAAATATTCTATAAACTAAATGCCACCTAAAATTAATATAAATATTATGAATGAATCAAAAGAAAGATGAATATAAATAAAAAAATAAATATAATTCATAATTATCAAGTGTAATTATTGTTAATAAAAAAGAATAACTTTTTATTTTTATTAAAAAAATTTAAATTATATTTACATTAGCAAATTTAAACTAATCTATTTTGAATTTTTTAATTGAATTTTATCAAAATCCTTAATAGGTATAGATTTTTAATAGATCCAAAATAACATATCTTTAATGAGTCTAAATCTAATTAGATTAAATCTATCTAAATCCAACTACCTATCGCCATCCCTAATTTAAATTGCACCATCAAACCAATTTGCATGTGAACCAATAAAATATTGCTTCGATTGATAATTTTTAATCAGCCCAATTAAATTGCCATATTATATTGAGTCACTAAGCTTTAAAGAAATCCTAATTATTTTTACTTCCTTTAGCTTTTCCTTCTGAGTCTCTCCCTTCTATCAACGACTTTGACGTTGTCGATTCGCCCCTGAACTTTCAAGCTTTAGTTCCCTAACTTTATGTTAATAAATCATCATTAAGAATTTAGTTCATGCAATACATACTTTGACCATGAGACTCCGTCTGGTATTGAGTCATATCCTTTCTATTATTATGTTTTAATGAACAATAATATAAACTTCTTTGTTATTTTACTTATTGAATTTTTTTATACATAAATTTACATTTTTATATTATAAGCACTTAAATTAATTACTCACCATTTGAACTAGTAACCTACTGAATTAGTCCTTGTGCCGTCCAATTTTAATAATTTTGAAATCAATACTCTCAAATCAAACGTGCTGTCCTTAATGCTTGCTATTTAGTGGAAAGATACAACCCTGTAATTTTCCAGCGATTTGCAATCATAAGCCACCCAGTGGAATTCAGAAGACCAAAAGCCATAAATCTGGAATAGCTAATAAACATTTTGTTAGTTTTAACGGTATTCCCTTGAATAATTGTAGACAAAAATTATTAATAAAATATAACTATATGCTACTTGTACTTACGTCTATGTCTACATCATAATCTAACGAAAATTATTGAGTCTTAAGAGTAGTGCTAGAGACACTTCCTATGAGATATCATCATTTTCCATTGTTTTTAAAACTTCTGGATTAGAACCCAAAACACAAACTATCTCAGTTGAACCTGATTAAAGATGATGGAGCCTGCTTTGCAAAAATCTAATCAATTGCTATTCAAATGACTGTGTCACACAAGGAATTTTGGACCGCTCTCTACTTCAAGAACCCCCTCTCCAGATTCTACAGATGGAAAAGCTAGCTCGTATCTTCTAAGGACCAATAGAAGATAATTAACAAGTGACAATCCCCGCTGAAAATGATACAAAACATGCCCCCCCCCCCCCCATGGTTTCAAGGCAAAAATGAAATTAAAAAAATAATCGGGGCACAATGCCTCAACACATTTGCCACTACAATACTCTCAATGCAGCCTGTTCTGTGCAACAAATATCTCCAGATAAAGTAAAAGAGAATTCGAGTCCATAAAGAAGACTGCTGAATATATCACGTTAAAAAAAAAAAGGATCACTGCAAGTATGAATAAATAGAATTACCAGCAATAAAAATTTCCTCATAATGTTATTTTAGTAAATTAACTGGCAGAAAATGGAACAAAAGGAGAAAGAATTTCTTACTTCTGGTTAAAACACTATACCCCCCGTTGAAATTCTAGTTGTTTGGTATTCTCTAGTAAAATCTGTCATCAACCAATAAACATCAGAATTTGAATGGTAAGAGAAGAATGTAAGATTGAGTTTTGGAATGAAACACTTCTGTCTCCAACTAATGACAGAGTTGCAACAATCGTTCATATGGACAAGAAATGCTTACTTCTCGGATGCAGTTTGCAACTGCTTTGCAGCCTTCAATTGCCAGTTGCATCACATTTTCCAAAATGTCAATTGATAATTTAGAATCCATCTACATTTGATTTAAAAAAAAAAATTAGCACACATGATGCTATAATGTAATTAGGTTTCATGACCACCCCCAGCCTGAACTCAATATAATATGACAATTATAATATTTTACATCATGGAAAATACTTTAGGTAAAAGAGTTTGTAAGAAAGGAAAGAGAAGTATTGCACTCTTCATTTAGAAAATAATGTGTCATAGCATTTAATTCTTATTTTACATTGGAACATTCCCAATCTCAAGCTGCGTAGCACCAGGCAACTAAATTTCAAAATATCCATCCAAATCTGGAGGACCAAATTAAAGATGCAAGCAAGCAATTTACAAATGTTAGATTGATATCATCCAATATCATTAGTCATCAAAAAAGAGTAGTGACGGTCACACATTACCATACACCACATTTCAATGGGTAATAACTTTTCCAAGATTTGCTAGTAACTTTCTTAAAGTCCTATAGTAACTCGTTGATAACTTTCTTGACAAATGATAAGTAACTTATGTTGCCTTTGGTACAATGGAATACAATAACTATTTCATAATTATATTTGGTATATTTAAGAGTGGAATGAGTATTCCCTTCCATACAACAAATATTATAGGAAGTGGGGGAAAAAAATGATATTATTGATAATAATACCCTTAAAAATAAAAAGAAAGTATAAAACTGAAATCATACTTATATGAAAGATGGTATTGTCATTTTTTGTATATTTATAACTAAACATAAAAAATCATAATTATCAACATTATAATTAACAAACAATTTTCTATAGTAAAAGCATAAAAAATTTAATTTACCAAATTTTTTTATATTAAAAAATTCGTATAAAGAATTAAAAAATTATATTTTAAATTTTTATTTAAAACATAATGACTAAGATATAATATATAATATCTAAAAATAAATATTATTTTATTATTTATTAATAAAGGATAAAGTTGAGAAGTATAAAAGATGCAGTGGATAAGAGCATAAAAAATCTATTTCACAAATGATGGAATGGCTATTCCATCACACTTTGATATGGAATAAATATTCCATCATTTGATGGAATGATCATTCGTTAATGGACATTTTCATTCCATAGTATCTATCAAACGAAATTTTTCCATTTCATTCCATTATATTAAACATAACATTATAGTAGTAATATTTCTAAACAAAGCAAGTAACTTTCTTAAAGATAAATAGTAAATGAAAGGAGTGTGTGTAGTGGTGGTGTGTGTTTATGCGTGCGACTATTATTATCTTAATTCTTAGTGAAAGTATGATCACTGAGGCAAAATATTGAAGATATTCTTAAGCTAGCTTTAACAGTGGGTTGAAATTCATCCTAGAGAATTGACCAGAGGATAGGGATCTACCAAGTACCTTGATACAAATAATAGACAATTTTCTGGCGAAATAGAGTAAACAAATGATTAAAAAAAAAAAAAGGGCAATTATCTTCAAGTGCTTCAGTTAGTTTACCACAAGATTAAGACAATCTCAAAAGTGAGATGGGTTAAAGCCTGTCATGTAAATTCCTGGTTGAAGCAGATTATCTACTTTTACAGAAGCAGAAGGCATTGCACTCAATAACCTAAGAGGGATAATAATGAATTCCTTTTTCCTGAGTTTTTGGCTACACAAGAATATCTATTAGTTACTCAACAGAAAAAACCTGGAACAATAATGCTCAAATGAATAAAAATACAACCTGCAGAAGTGTTACTTTATCCAACTTGGGTAGAAATCCTACAGTTACATCAGGACCTCCAGCACTATCTTCCACATAGTTCAAATCTGTTCAAATTTATAAGGCAACTTTCAGTAATTACAATGACCATGCAGTGCTGAAACAAATAAGGCATACTGCCCATAGAATCTACCATTACTAATTGAGTAAACAAGAAACACGTACCAAGCAGAGGAGTGCTATTAAGGTATCCAGCAGCACAGGAAGTGAGAAGATCACACATTGGAATCCCAGCATCTGCAAGGGCCAATGTTGCAGCATTGACACAAGCAGATCGAGTTCCTGCACATGTCAAGAACAAAACGGCTGAATTCTCTAATGATCACCTTGCATCAATGATAATTAAAGCAAGTCTGTTTGGGTATCACCATAAATTAATAGTATCAAATATAATTGACACAACAAAGTCACAAGGAGATCATGATCATGGTACACTGTCTCAGGGTTTCAAATACCTCCATCAGCTTGAAGAACTTGGACATAAATATCTATCTACAGATCCAGAAAAACAACCAGATCATAAGAAAGAAAATAAAATATTTGTAATGAAGCATAGGATCCAAACACACTGTTTAAAACATGGGGGGGGGGGACCTGGGAACAAGGCATTAGATGTGTCATTATGCATGCTTCCATATTCTGCTGAATAACTAGAGAAATCTCAGTTGATCTCCTGTAACACAGGAAAATAACAATAAAATAAAGAGCAGCAGATCTAATTTGTAGCAAATTGTGGGGAGACTATCATTAGCATTAGACAATCTTTACAGAGACAAGCATAACTTATTGTCAAAATGAGATTACTTTAGTTAGAAAACCAAAAGTCTAGACTTAGGGAGCCTAGCACTAGAACTAATTTAACCTAATCTCTGACTTATATATACCTCAGACACCTCAGATATATTTTTAACTTCTTAGTTCCTCAAGATTCTAGAAAGATAATAAACTATTATTCACTACTATTACTTCTCCAGTGCTAGTCTGCTATCGATTGCCACATTCAATTCCAATTGAACACAGTCCTTCACTGCTATTTTAATACACATAATGTTATAGATTATAAGAACAAATGCAAAGAGACAATCCTCAACACATAATGGCAAACAATATCTGTAGTTTTACAGTTATACTTGTAAGTTGTAAGTAATTATTCTGGCCATGTCCCATCACGATTATTCAGGAAAAAGGCTATTGAATGTTAAGAAAGCAAATAATGACAACCTGTCACCCTTGGGTTTCCTCATACAATCTCCTGTGCTAAAATTAGCCTTGCTACACTCGCATCGAACCTACACACACTCATACAAACAAGAAAGACAGCAGTAGAATATTCAGCACAAAGCACATTAATTCATCAAAACAAATGCATAGGCATACCAAAATATAAGAAACGTGATTAGCAGAGCCTGGTCATTCATTTGTTGGCTCCTGTTTTGGACCTGAAATCAAGTAAAGCGTGACCATCAAAATCTCAAACCAAAGTTCAAAGCTTTAGTACAAAAAGTAACCAATTTACAGTTTAAAATAAAATGTATCTATCATTCAAATCACAGAGGTAATAGCAAGACAGAGAGACACTCATTGAAGCATAACTCTCCGGGGCCATAAGCAGCAGCAATCACTTTAGTATTGCCCAACTCGAAAAGTGCAGAACTGAAATTCAAAACATGAGACAAAAACTAGCATCAAACAAATTGAAAAAAACTACAAAAAACAGTGGAGAAAACTTGCCAAAGATATGAGGACAGTTGAAGTCAAAGAAAAGGGTCAAAGTGATGGTAACGCACCCATCTGCTTTGGCTACAGCACCAACCTCTGCTCGAAGTTGTCGCATCTCCATAGGACGACGACCATCTAAGCGAAGGCCTTCAGGGCTCACGTATTCCATCTCCAGCTGAAACTCTTGGGGGTGGAAGCTTGAGAGCATATCTTCACAGGGTAATACATAAAAACTATACTTACTTTTCAACCCCTCTCAATATGTGTAATAGTTTCATTTTTAGCTTACATCGAGAAAATTAATGTAACAACATCAGGAAGTATGTTCCGATTGATCTAGTAATTAGTGAGGTTATTTTTATCATATAGTATCTTCCAGTTCCAGAAGAAGCAAAGAAAATGCGCAGTAAATGCAGAAGACATAGTTTTTCAAAAACAATACCAGCAAGAACCAAATATGTATATATCATACGTGCTCTATCATTACAGAATACAGAATGTCAGAATAATAGAACTCACAACCCATTTATTGCATTGCAAGCATAAGATAGAATAAGCAATTTAACGATCTAAGTAAAGTAATTAAGACATCCAACAAATTTTAGCCATTCTCATTTTGAAAGTCAAATTTACAGAGTCAAAATGCCTAAACAACAGAAGTCATAAATTACAATGCCCAAACCCAAAATGCCTCAATCTAAATTAAACCCTTACTGCAGCAAATTAGCAGAAAATCTCTAGTAAAACATCACAAATTAACTCGAGAGAAATGGCAAAACCACTTTGCAAGAAATTAAACCTTAACAGCAGCAATCTAACAACTTGTTATCAACGACATTTCTTCACTCCATAAACACAAATGGCATCGCCAACAAATATTCTTACCTTGATGAAGGAATTTCCACCCACAGTTGGGACCGGAGAGCAGAATCGCGAAATCAAGCGCTTCAACAGAATCTTGCGCAGTGGCGGAGGCCTTTTACAACAACGAAGCTAGCTTTGATTGGAGGAAAGAGGAAGGATGGGGGAGAGGAAAGTAGAGCTTTGGTAGAGCACTGCTTCTTTATCGTGCAGAGTTTTGAGATTGAAGGAGAGGAGGGACGAGTTTCCCATATTCACCTTACAACAATAGCACTTAACAAAAAATTTTTGCCTCAACGTGGACGGATTGCCTCGCCCTTTTGATTTTGCTTCTGTACGTAATTGAAAAGGGTCAGGCAACATCCCCGGTACGGAACTGGGGCCCCACAGCCTGTTTTGTTGCTTTCAAACCAACCATAGGATAGAGAGTGAAAAGGTATAATTGTGCTATCGACGGTCAGGATTTAATGACTTGCAAACTGACACACTCTGAATATCTATCTATATATCAATACTAATATTGTACTGATGTGCCATGCCTAGGTTCTCTATTTTTATTATTTTATTCCACTCATTATTTACTTTTTTTTTCCTCCTCATTTTAAATCTTATGGCAAGACACCGTAGATGGGCTTAGCTTCCTTTTTGTCATTAGTATTTTATATTGAGGCCTATTGTTGTTGGACTTATGTTTAAGCCCGTTTCCATTGTTAGAATTTTTCTGTTCTAACTCCGAAGGCTAATAAAATAATTCAAAAATAGGAAGGCCATTTATTTTTGGTGGGTGATAGCTTGTAATCCACTTCATTTAATTAAGTAAAATTTATTATAAAACAGTTTTATATCTTTTTGGATCAAGCAATCATCTTGAACAAAATTTCCTTTCAATTATTGGAGTTTTTTCTATTTTGACTCTAAAGAGTAATAAAATAATCTAAAAAAGAAAAGATCATTTGTTTTTGGTGGGTGACAACACGTGATCTACTTCATTTAATTAAGTAAAATTTATATAAAAAATTTTATATCTTTTCGGACCAAGCAATCATCTTGAACAAAACAAAGTTTTATCTAAAAGTAAAATAACATTTATGGAAGTTGGTGTTCAAAGCATGAGCATGAGAGCCATTTCCGTCTTGATTTTTTTTTGGTAGATTGCTTGGGTTCTTAGAAGGAAGTAGCTTTCTCTTCTCCAAAGTGGTGCTAGGCTTAGCTGTTCAGCTTGGATGCGGAAGAAGTATGAGAGCCGAGCTTACAGAAAATAAGTACAAGAAGGTCATTAGATAAGGCATAAAAAAATTCATATTTTATATTGAAATTGTGGGAACAAGCACCTAGTTAGCTTCTCATATTTTTTATGCTATTTCGAAGGATGTCGTTGGCTTGATTTTTATTTTATTGTTATTATGTATAAAGCAAATTATGCTCTGTTCTATCTTTTATTCATGCATTTTGAGCTAAATTATTCATTATCTCAATTTTTATTCCTTTTTAAATTTTTATGAATTTTAATAGAAAATTGTTTAGCCTATGATGCTCTCGAATAATAGTTTTAAAATATTTTTAGTATTATTTTTTCTAAAATGCTATGAAAATAGTAGCTGAGCAGTAAAGTCATTGTTTAGTTTTCTTATTGATATATTTCCAACACTAAGCATACTCTACAATATGTGTTAGGAATGGTTAGGTGTTGCAGTCTACAAAACTAATTTTCTCTATTAACTAATGTTTCTATTCTCCTGAGGATATGTATTTGCATTTAATAGTAAGAGATTCTCCAAAAAAAAACTTCCAATTGGTTTGGTTCTTCAGAAAGCTCCCTTTAAGGTAACATGTTTTAGTTAATTTTATTACTTTCTATTTGTTTCTTGCTTGTGCCTATTTTATATTTTACAAAGATTTGCTAAAATGTTATGCTAATAATGTGAGTATTAAGGGTTTTTCTCTAAGAATGTGGAGTCTATATTATATAACTCATTCGGAAAGAGCAAAACTGAATAACGAAATGTTACATGAGCAAGTAGTCCCATAGGACCCTATGTTATTCCCATATATAGTTATCAATTTATTTTTTTCCTCCAAATTTGTCATTGAAACATACACTTGCTGATATTAGAAAATATGTTTTTTTATAAAGAATAAAACTAACACTTTGGAACATTTAAACTACCAATTTGTTACTCTAGATTTGTTAGTGAAACATACTATTGCTGATATTAGAAAATGTGTTTTTTTAAAGAATATGACTGATACTTTGAAACATTTAAACTTTCAATGGAGATTTGAGAATTAGTTTACTAATAGCATGATTCTGCAGAGAAATTTATGGTTTTACAAAAATGATTAGTTAAATTTTGGGGCATATAGTGACTTTAAAAGAAAATGGGATTCAAATATCCTTCAATAGTATGAGTTTCCAAGAATTTTAATGCAAAAAAGCAAGAATGAGGAGAAAATTGAAAAGATTCAACAAAAGTAGAGCTAAAAATACTTTACCAAAAAGTCCATTTCCAGTACTTTTTCTTATTTACAATGGATTTTATTATTTTAAGGAAAGTTTAGTTTCATATGGTTTCATTTTAGGTTATAATAAGGAGAATAACAACTTAGAGAAACCTTATTTTGCAACAGTGGTTCTTAGTAACGATGCAAATTTACTGAATGCTCCTAAATCAAGTTTGGGTAAGAGCATGGGCTATAGTTTCGATCGTATTTTGAGCAACAATAGTAAAGGTAACTTTTTTTTATGTTTCTTACTTTTTTGTATGTGGTTCTTTCATATATATTATGGAATCAGGGATTTAAAATTAGGCATTATTATTTCACTCCTATTCTAAATAACAGTAGAACCTTTATGTTAACATTTTATTATTTGTTTTTCTATTTTTTTCTTTCTTTCTCTCTTACATAAAATATATTTGGATAAATATGGTTTCAATCCTATTTAGTCATGTATTTTATAGAATCTTTTGTTAGTATCTCCTTTAACACTAAAGATGCCTCTCTTTGGCTTTT
Organism: Sindora glabra; assembly: GCA_020226215.1. Taxonomy (NCBI): domain Eukaryota; kingdom Viridiplantae; phylum Streptophyta; class Magnoliopsida; order Fabales; family Fabaceae; genus Sindora; species Sindora glabra. The sequence continues at coordinate 83,182,316 of CM035226.1, forward strand.
TTCATTATGAAGCAAATAAAGTAAAATAGGAAAAAAATCCTTTTTTGGCTTAAATCTAGAGAAAATTGAAATTGGCAATTTCTTTTGTGAGCATTTCACATTATATTAATATTTATATTCTTTAGTTGTATACTTTCTGCATTGCTTTCTTCAATTAACAGAATAGAAATTCTCTTATTTTTTGTTTGAATTTACAGGTTCTTCGATGCCTATGAACATTTCATTTAATTCAAATTTATTTAAGAGTTTATCAAATATAAATAACATAGTATGTCAAGATCAATCTCTTGTACTTTTGGCAAACGAAAGTTCTTATACAAAGATTGGAAAAAGGAAAATTAAAAATGTTCAAAACTGTATATCTGACTTAGACACTCAATTTTTATCTGTTGCTAAGTTAACTTAAACAATCAACTTGAAAAGATTTCTTTGAGAAAAGTTAGTCTAGTAACAAGTTTTGATTCTTGGCCTGTATGATAACAATGTAATTAGAGCTACGAACTAACCATGTGAGCAATAAAGAATATAGATCTTATGTTTTATGGGTTTTACTATATTTAGAAGAGAAAATTATTCATATCCATCACATGAAAAAAGACATTAGGCAACCTATGTCTTAAGTTATGAAAAAAAAATATTTTTTATATAGAAATGACAGAAAGAATGTGTGAGTAACTTAAAACCTTTAAGTGAAAAGTTAAGCCATGAAAAGGCTAAGAAATTATTACCATTATCATTAACAAGTTAAACAAAATGGAGTTGAATTTGCTTCAAATATTGGTATATAGTTGATTGAATTTTTCTGCTCTTTCTTTCTTTCTCCATACTTAGTCATTGTGTATATATTAGAGTGCAGAGGTAGAAATATTAAGTTGTAATTTGTTTTTTAAGCTAACTAAAATAGCAATGTCTTAAATTTACACGACATTCATTATTTATTTGCTAATTTCTTTCATTATTTTTTTGCTCAAGATTATTGTTTACTAATATAATGATTACATTAATTACTTTTCTTGATAGTTATTTTTTTTCTCTTCAAACACTATTAAAATTCCTACATTTCATCCAATCTTTTCATTCAAATAAATTGTCATCTATGTTACTTTAGACGTTATTGGAGAACTAACATATTATAAAGGTATTGAAGACTACCAAAGTAAAAAGGTGGCTAGCAAAAAAAAGCACCTACACTTAAGAGATAACAAGTTAGTCATTTTAATATTAGTTTACTTTAGTTCTTACTAAGTGTATAGTATTATTAGAAATCATTAACTTGATTTTATTTAATAATATAGAAATCTAAATTTGAAATGCACTTTATAAGGTGAGCTAGCTAAATATGCTGAGAATTATATCAAGAATTCAACTGAGGAAACCTTAATTGTAGTGTTCCAACTTGCAAAAACCTACCCAATGAAAGGTTATTTCTTGACCTCATAAAATTATACTTCATATTCTAATATTTGAGTACATAATACATGTAATTGCTAACCTTTTAAAATTTCTTTTTTAGAGAGTAAAATATGAACAAATTCATGGAATGCATCCAAATTAATCTTCAATGCTAACATTCTTACAATAGGTATTCTTTTACTATTATTCGTTACCAACTACTTATTGCTGCTAAAATATAAGTTTAATATTACTTTTAGTTTGAATCTTCTTGAAGGTAATGGAACATACAAATACAGCCAATTGTTGACAAATCCATCTTCTTTTATAATTAATGATTTTCAAAGTGTCAAAAACAAGAAAAGTTTACTAGAGATATTATAAATGAAGAAGGTGATAGTAGTTTGTAAAATATTAAACTTAAACTAATTACATTAATTTTTTTTTACTAATTAAAGATTTTTTCCAGCCATGTAATGCTTCAACTGTTATAACAATTACCATACATCAAACTAGGTATAATTGGTATGATAATGCATGTGGGACTTGCACAAAGAAGGTCAAATTCATTACCAATTAGTTATTTTGCACAAAATGCAATAAAATTTCTCAAACCATTAGTCAAAAGTTCATCTTATACTTCTATAAATAAAATTTTAGATAAATATAATATTTTTTAATAAAAATACATTGAAGGAAATAACTAAAGGACTTAACTTTTTTATTTATAGGTATAAAATTCAAGTACAAGTTATTAACCCATCAGCAAAGGCATCCTTTGTTATATTTGAGAAAGATGCATTGCACTTTATTAAGAAATCGTTTAGGTTATTTTTGTAATGCATTGCTATATATTTTATATTATTCAAGATATCTTACACAATTAATTATAATCCTTAAATGTTTTTAAGTTTATGAAGGAAAATGATGAATTTGGATGGCCATCTGATCTAAATGAATTGATTAGAAAGATTTTCCTCTTTAATGTTGATATCACTAACTAGAATGTTAATCACAATAACCTAGAAGATGAAAGCAATGGCTATACTATTATTAGCATGACAGATGATATATAGAAAATTGAAGCCTTTGTCTTAGATTCTCTATTGCACCATGTGGTAAAAAGTAACACTGATTCAATATTAAAATTAGATTTATAGAATCCATTTTACTTTCTTACTGAACTTTTATACATATTTACTTTATATTTCCTCCAGGAAAGCAATGCTCAGAGCCTTTTGCATCCATCCAGGTAGAGTATTCATAGTCTCTAAACATATGCTTTCTTAAACTTCTTATTTTCTTAGTAGTCTTTCTCCTATATTAGTATTATAGACAATTTTATCATAAATATTATAAGTTTTATGAACAAGAACTTTTGTTATTGGATATTAGACAACCTATTCCTTCAACTAATATATTTACAATATTCATTAAAAGGTTTAAAGTTAAATCTAACAAACTAAAAAATTATTGCCTAAGAAATATTTTTCTTTTTACAATTGGACACACAAATTTAGGTATTTTTTGAAGTAATTGAAAAATGCAATCTAATTAAAAAAATGACTATCAGAATAAAAAAATTTTATAACCAAACTCTTATGTTTCTTTCAAGTGCTGTGTTAAAGTTATTCTTTCAACAATTTTTGCCTTTTATCATTACTTAAATCATTTTGTTACACCCATTAACTCAATATTGAATGATGGCAAACTACACAAATACTTCTATTTTGTACCAGCAGCTAACCTGTTAAATGGTAAAAATTAAATTCAACATAAAAAGTTAAAAATGATTTCAGTGTATTAGTTAAAGGAATAGTTCATCTAAAATGAATTTTTTTACTCTTTTTCATAATATTTGATATGAGATAATTTTATCAAATTTTAAATAGTTAGAACTATTCTGTAAATATATTGGTTAATGGAATAAAAATGACATTGGAATAATAATCAAGCATATTTAAGTATGAAAAATGCAAGACAAATTGTATGAATTAACATTTTTTAGAACTTAATGGTGATGTCTCTAATTTTGAGCTTCTTATACTTCAAATTTATTCAATATAAGAAAAATAATCACATTCCTTCACTAGTGAAGTAGCTGAAGTTAGTGTGCAATTACTGCTTTAGATAATGAGACAAGTTTTAATCTATAAAGTGCTAAAGAGCATTTTGATTATTTTATAATATGCTTTGAAATGAATACTCATTAATTTTGAACAATATTCAAAATATAGTTATAGTTAGATGAATAACCAATTCAAATCATTATTAAAAGTACGGTTCTTGAATTAGGTATACAATATATCTTGTGATTTTTCTTATCATATTGATATTTTCTTAATCTATATTGGAGTCAATTGTTAAATACTTTGTTGCATTGGTAGTAGCATGCTTATATAAAAATAGATATTTCAATGTTTAGTAGCAAGTAATTTGAAGTTTCATTATCTAAATGCAAGAAACCTCTTTTAGCTACCATAATTTGACTACCCTGAGCTCTCTAAAAAACTTAACCCCAATGAAAAGGTTCACCAATAATGATGAGGTAGACGATCAACCTATTGCCAATTTACTTAACCCACAAATGTCATGCAACAAAGTCAAAAAATTCATTAAAAGAGAAAAAATTGATTGAAAACCACTTTAACTTCAGTTCTTAGTGATTAAGTAGTCTTTCATTTTAGTCTTTAAGAATGACAATATAATACAAACTTTATGATTTTGTGTGTATGTGTGCTCTAAATCTACATGATATTATATTTTGGGTTGTAATATTTAAACCAAATAAATTATGACAAATGAGTATACAAAATCATTATTGAGCATTTCATTAGAACTCCTAATATAAGAAAGAAATTCAAATTTAAATAATCTCAATTTAAAATTTTAATTTCTACTCATGCAATGCACAAGTACACAACTAGTTAATGTCAAATAATGGTATATTTTAAAAAATCACCTCACTTAATTGATTTTTTATTACAAAATTTAATTATTATACTAAAAATAATTAAAATTTGTTATTTATTAATTTCATTTCTATTTGAATATGGTAATATATTTAATTTAGTTTATATATTAATTTAATTGATAAATAAATAATTAAAAAATAAAAGAGAAAAATTTTAATTAACTTCTCTTGAAGGAGACATTCATTGTAATATATTAAAGTATTTATATTAATAAACTAGACTAAAATATTATTTTGATATTTGTAAGTTTAAATTTATATCAATTTAATCTTTTATTAAAAGTTTATATCAATTTAATCCCTATAAGAGTAACTCTATATTAAATTTTAATCCTTCCATACATAAGATGGAAACATTGAATTATTGTATGAAGAAAGTAAAATTTAATGTGAAATTAATCTTAAAAGAACCAACTTAAATACAAATTTTTAATGATAAAATAAATTGATACAAACTTAATCTTATAATGACAAAAATAAAATTTTAGTTTATAAATAAAATAATTCTAAAAAACCTTCGCATTAAGACAAATTAAGTTACACAACCTCTCATAAACAAGAAACCACTTTAGCTTAAATTTAAACTTTTTTTTAATTAGCGACATAATTAAAAATGATGAATATAAAATTCAAATTAAATCATGAGATATTTTTCATATTTTATAACAAAAGTATGCTTTAATTAAATTTAAACAGATAAAACTTAGATTAAATTTGATCTTTTTTTTAATATTTTGTTCATTTGAACTTAATATATATTTAACTACAAAATATTTTAGATATTTTGTGTTACCGTCTTGAATTTTATGATTTTCTTCTCATATCATTTTGAGCTTTAAACTTGTGTTTAAATTATGTTATTTTTTTATTTAATTAGATTTTAAAATATTGATAATGTATTTAAAGTACTTCTCTTACTATACCAATTTTTTATATATCTTGAAGAAAATTACAATTTCATTAATAATAATATATATTGAATAATAATAAAATTATTATAGTCATTTTAAATAAGTGAAGTATTATGATTGTAGCTACCAAATAATTATTTACTTTATTTTATGATAAAATTTATATCTTTTTTTGTTATAATGATATAAGTGGTAATTTACTTAATGGATGCACACAAGGTCTTGGATTTGAATTTTATATATAATGGAAAGTATAGTTTTTGAGGTAACATTCAATAATAGTATACCACTAAGATATTGGTTGATAAAAAATTATATATTAAGCTTTATTAAATGATATTAAAGTTTAAATTAATTAAATTTTAGGATTATAAGTAAACATAATAATTAGTGCATCATTTATAAATATAGTAACTTTTATATTCCTTATATTTCATAACTAGCACTATTATTTCCTTACTTTTACTTTTATTATAATTATTTGTTCCTTTTTTTCACTTGTAATACCTAAATAAACAATGAAGAGAAATAATATAATAAAAAATAAGCATATATTTAATATTTCTAAAGTAGATTTAAGGTTAACTTCATTATTTTTTTTTACTTTAATATTATAAGTAAATAAAAAGATAAATAATTATAATAAAAATAAAAAATTAGAGATTAATGGTGACAGTGATGAAATGTAAGAAATGTAATAATAATTATTTATTTAAATAGATTTATTTATCAATTTTGACTTAGTCTATTTAAATAGAAAAATAATTATAAATTTTGAGTTACTCTTTTAAATAAAAAAGTCGATCTTAAATTATTTATATCAAATTAATTTTAATTAATTACACATATTATTTCCTAGTATATTACTTAAAATTTCTATATTAAATAAAATTTATTATTTATTATTTTTTAACTTAAATTATCTACATTACAACAAAGTAGAATCACATTTAATAAAATCATGATTCAAATTTCATTCAATGGGGTCAATTAGTAATTTAACTATTTTGTCTTTCTTAAATGATTCCACCATCTAAATGTACCAGACATAAATATAATTATATCATTGGATGAAACATTTTTCATCCAACGGCTAATATATCTCCAACAAAGCAGGGTGATTTACCCTAGATTTCTATTAGGGTATTATAGTTTAAGCCATATAAAAAACATTGAATTGAAAATTATTATATTTTTAAGAAATTTTTCTTTAGAAATAGTAAATTTTGGTGATAATTAATGCGCATCAATGCACCAATAAATGTGTGAACCATAATTCAAATTTCATTCAATGGGGTCAATTTGTAATTTAACTATTTTGTCTTTCTTAAATGATTCTACCCTTTAAATTTACTAGATATAAATGTAATTATATCTTTGGATGAAACACTTTTCATCCAATGACTAATATATCTCTAACAAGGCAAGGTGATTTACCCTAGATTTCTATTATGGCATTGTAGTTTGAGCCATATAAAAAACATTGAATTGAAAATCAATATATTTTTAAGAAAATTTTCTTTAAAAATAGTAAATTTTGGTGATAATTAAGGTGCATCAATACACCCATAAATGTATGGCTCATATTACATCTTAATCGGATAATTTATGAGAAGAAAAGAATTATGAGATGACCTCAAAAAAAATTTCGCTTAAGGCTTATTTGGCAAACAGCTGTTAGATTAGCTTTTGTCTGTTTGACCAGAAATTGGCTGGTTGACCTAAAAATTAGCTATTTTTTATGTTTAATATTCAACTTATTTAAACAACTGATTGGCTTTAAAACAGCCAAAATTGAAATGCTGCTTTACCCAGCATTTGTAAATAACTATTCCATGAATGATTAATAAAAAGACTACACTACCCCTTATCAACATTTTTATTTCTAGCTTTGCCCAAATGTATCGTGCCTTGTATTTCTGCATCCAGACAAATGGTGGGTTGAAGTTTACTGTTTGTCCACTTAAATTTCATTTCAATAATAAATAAAAATTAAAGGTACTACGACTTCACTTGACATTGGATTTCAAAAATTGGGAGCTGAAAAATCACGCAGTAAATATTTGAGATTTAAAGCTTATTAAGTGGTTTCAAGATACCAAAAAAAAAAAACATTAGTCATTTTAATGATAAAAATATAAATAAGAATATATTTATTAAACTAATAAAGGAACATCGGGATAAATTTGGGTGATTTGATATTATCCAAAAATTAAATAATTATAATTATTAATTTTTTAAGAAAATTTAATAATTATAAAAATTATATCAATTTAATTTAAAAATATGTAATATATAATAATTTATAATAATATATTATTTATAAAAAAATTAATTTATTAAATAATATGTTGAATTTAAAATATTAAAATAAAAAAATACTTAAATAACTTATAAAATATACTTATGTACTTATATGTCATTTTATGTCCAAATAACTAATTATAAACAACTAACTTTACCAAATACTTATATTCAAATGGCTAATGCAATTAGTTAGTCAAATTAACTAATACAATCAGTCATCAACTAATAGTTAATTGGAATCAGCTAACTACTACAACTATCAACTAATTGCCAAATAAGGCCTTAGTGCACTAAGTCACATATTGGAATTAATTATTGGAAAGTTTGAAGCCTAATCTAATTGTAGATCATGAGGGGTAAGGAGATTGAGGATGGAGCAATGGAGAGGTAGAGTTGCTAACATTGAAGATTTAATGGAGTAAGGGTGCTTAATAGGGCGAGCCTAACGGGCTGGATCAAGGCTTGCATAGGTGGAGCCTATTTAAGCCTAGTTTGCTAAGGATCACTTTAACTAGACCTATTTTGACCTGTTTGATCCATATAAAAGCTTGTAAGTCCCACGGATTTTGCCTTATAAATAGGTTTAGCTCATAAGCTAACCCACAGCCTATGCAGATTCGATCTATACAAATTAAACTTATCTAAACCCATTTTTTGTAGGCTTATTTTTGGCAAGCTCAATCCTTAAAAAGCCCACAGGCTGATCCACCAAGCCCATGGGCCAAAAGCTCATTAAACACCCTTAACATTTAATTAATCACAGAGCTTTTAGGCTGTATCACTAAAAAAAACCAAGACTATAGCAACTTAGCCACAACACACACACACTTCCACCTTACAGTGTCTGACTCCACTATAACTTTAGGTCTTCTACAGCATCTCAACTTAGGTATAGTGTATTTTCAAGACTTCAATCTATTTGATTTAAATTTTTTGTGCTTGTTGATTGTGCATTTTGTTTGTTCCTTATTACCTATATTGTGCATTTTGTTTGTCGTTTATTTTGTTTGTGCCTTCATTTTTTGTTTGAGTTCTGTTCAAAGAATGAAAACATGTATTGTTTCTAATGATTGATTATTACATCCTTTATTTTGTTTGATTTGTTTATTTGATTTGCATTTAATTTCTTTGGTCTACTAATTTTTTAAGTCATAATTTTCAATTTTGCAAAATATATTTTAACAAAAAGAAAATCATAATAACAGCAGGAACAAAGAAAAGGAATTTATACAAGACTAAGAAAAAAAAGTTGCTTACAAGAAGTATGAAAAGAGCAAAGGTGTAAGCCTGTCACAAAAATAAAATTTTAGCATAATCTGCTGCCTTTGTGTCTCCTTAACATATTTGTATGTGTGCATGTTTTCCATGAATACCAAAGACAAATTATATATATATATGTATGTATATCTCTTAGCAAATGGAATCACTGCTAGTATATGTGATTTTATCCCTATTTACCTAGTGTGAATTTAATGGCTCTTGTTTAAAATTCTACAACTTTGGTTGTACATTCAGGGTTTCTACTTCAATTTTAGCAAAAACTCATACTTCACTCCTTTATTTGGGTTAGCATTTTTTTACTTATGCTGTATTTTGTATTAGATTGACAAAAAGTAATCAACAAGCTTGAACATTAAAAAATTTAACAGATTTTTGGTTCAAGGAGTTGTAGAGTCATGCCGGTGTTGCCACTACCACTACTAGAACTACCTTAATCATAGAGTCCAGTCCTTGTCTCTTATACTTATCTCTAATTCTGCAAGAGTAGATGTGCTCCTCTAGGTTGTCTGTATTTTATATTCCCATAGTGTTTTTTCTTAAATCGATTGTTAGCTTTGTCAATTTAAACATGAGCTAGAAGATACATCTTTTCTTGGAATTAGTCAAAATTAGGGGTGGGAATATTTTCCTAATCAGAAAATACCCGACTGGCCCGAACCGAAAAAAGTCGGTTAGTTTCGGGTGGTATAAGATATCGATTTAAAATGGATTGAAAAATTAGATAAATTTCATAATTCGGTCGGAAGCGGATTGATTGAATTCTAACCAGTTGTAACCGAACCCGACCGATTGAAAATGATTCTCATATGGCATTTACACTTTTATTTCTTTAAAACCCTTCTTAATCTTTCTCCTCTCTCCCTTCTTATTCATTCCTTATCCATATTTCAAACAACAAATGACAAAATGCTTAGACTAAACGCATAATATTCGGTTAAGTTTATTTTATGAATTTAACATGAACTCATTTTTTAAAAATAAGAGATTATTAATGGGTTGATTTAAATATTTTATCTCATTTTAATATATGGTGTCAATTGTGATGCAGTGAAAATATAAGAAAATGAAGGTTGCTTTTATTTTTGAAATTCATGTAACCTTACTTTTAACACATTTTTAAATTCTTAAATCGACCGAACCCGCTTAAAATCATTTTAAACCGGTTTAATCGGTTAATGTCGGATTAAAAGTTTGAAGCGGTCGGTTTCGGTTGAAATTTGGATATAAACGATTAGGAGCGGTCGGTTGAAATTGGGCTCACTAACCAGTTCTATCCGACTGATTCCCACCCCTAGTCAAAATAAGGCTGTGGTAGTTTTTCAAGGTCAAATTATTGTTACTTTCATGGAAATTTTCAAATTGAAAACATTTCTGGTTTTGTAAGTTCTTGCCTCAATTGTGATATAAAATACAGTTAGTATGTACAACAGAATTGAACCTGTTTCTCTGCTTCATATTTTTCTTTAAAAGTTAAGCTACACTTGAATTTGAGTATTTCCTTGCGTATGCTATATTAACTTAAGCACTTACCTTTTGTTTGTTTTGTATCCTTATATATTCATCACCCTCTTTCATACTAATTGCCTTGTAACTTCTTATAAGTCGTATTCAATTCTTTAATGAGCAGTGGCATTCTTTTGTCCTACTACCTTCTCCTTTATAAATACTTTTCACTTTAGGTGTGTTATCCTTGTCAAATTCTAAGAAATGACTTTTAATCTGCTTGCTTATGTGTTGATGAGAAAATACTAGGGTCCTAGTATTATTGTTATTATTATTATTAATGTCATTATTAATTAATTAATTAATTAATCGATTAAAATATTTTGACAATATGATTGAATAAACGCTAAAATTAAAATGATAATTTTTGGATTTGTCTAAAATTAATTTACAATATTATTAAAAATTTGCATACTGTAATAAAATTTGGAATATTTTTCAGTAACAGATTGAATTCCTCGCATAACAATTCGCTATGCAGTTGGAATATTCTTCTAATGGATTTATATCAAAATAAACATTTGAGTTTTATATTAAAAGAAAATTCAAAAGACTAAGTAGGAGCCAAATAAGAGAAGTGTTAACTCTCTGATATCTACTTAATGATTTTGCGAGTTTTTATGAAAGTTTAACATAAAAGTCATAGAAATTATAATTTTTTATATAAAATTTTGTGACTTCTTTGAGAAAAGGTTGGAGGTGTGCAGATTTTCGTACTACAAGTACATGAAAAGTTCTATTTTTCGCAGACCATCGAAATTCTAGTGCAGTGATGCTTCACTTGATGAACGGTATACAATAGAAGACCCTTGGTTGACTTAGTACATTATTGTAGGATCTGGCTGTTGGGGATTTTGATAGATAATTGATGAAATTCCTTTGCGCTAAATATTACACTGTAAATCACATAGTTATCTCCCTTATCAAAGTTTAGGTCGATACGTGCAATATGAACCAGGGATAGGGATTTCTTCATCCACTACCACGAATTCCTTCCCCTCTCATCAAATTTAACGGTTTTGTATCGAACTTTTATTATCTGTTGATTCCAACTGATGATGTGAAATCTCTTGTTCACCATCGCCATATTCCATTTTTCTCTGTTCCATATAAAATATACACTGAGCTTTGAATATCTCTTCCATATCAATTATGACATTTCATAACCCAATTGTAGTTTCACATTTCTTCGTATTAATGATTTTCAAATTCTTCATTCTTGTGTATAGCAATCTTATGGGATTCCATCAACAATACCTTCAACATTTCCGACAACTGCACAATAATGACATAGGAATATCTACCCACCCTTTCGTTGGCAAAATTGACATAGGAATTATGTTTCTAGGCGTTCATTGAATTTCCCCGTTATCCTTCATCATCCACTTCCATTGTTGGGAGTGCTTAATGAACCTCTAATTTGCAAAACTTAGGGATTGGCCTGTAAGTTTTTTGTAAATCAAACTTATTAAAAATAAGCTTGTAAAAAAATAAAAAAACTAAACAGACTCGACTTGTATAAACTAAATTTATATGACCCATAGGTCAAGCTTATTTACAAGATAAAATTTACGAATTTTATAAGCTTTTATATAAATCGAATTAATTGAAATAAACCTAAACAAACTCCATAAACTCAATGCACAGTAAGCCTTATCACGGTCTGCCAGGCCTACTCCATTAAACATCCCTATTAAATGTTGAGGAGTAAAGTGTGAATATGATGTCTTTAGATATCTCCAGTAGGAGTCTAGGAGTGTCCATGTATTTGTTCCTTTCTTTCAAAGAGTAATGGGTCATGGTTAGATTAGACCACCAAGGAATTAGGCTGGTGACAATCTCCAGGAATGGACTGGGGGAAAAAAAACATAGGGGTTGCCCGCCAAAGGTGTACGCCAGCCAAATTGTTGGGCTTTCGGAGGACACTTTTCCTTGGAATATAATAATTCAAGTTCAAGTCTAGCTTGACTTGATTATTATTTTTAAATATCTTGAATCGGTCTAACTCAATTAAAATTGTCTAGGGCTCTCAACTTGAAATTCAAATTTGATCATGGCCTAAAAAAAATTCAAGTTTGATTACCTTTATACTTATCATTATTTTAAGCAAAAATAAAAATCTTTCACGTTAAAAATACATATTTAAATTGGCAATAGGATTTTTAAGCATAAAAAACTTCTAATTATACTAAATTAAATATTTTTGTGTTAAAAATAATTCAATATTACTATTTTTATTAATATACATTAATGAAAATTAATATATATATATATATATATATATATATATATATATATATATATATAATTACGTTGATCTCGTTAATTTATCACAATCCAATCCTATTTCGAATAATAATCAAAATACGAAAAAGTTGAATCAAATCCAGAAACATAAAAAGAATTTATATCCTATATTTTTCAGGATTGAGTCTGTGAGGATGGGTGAGTTCTTTAACCCATATATATGTCTAGTTACAGCAGGTTGGCTCATGCCTCTTCGAACGACATAAATCCTAACTTGTGTGGGTTGACCTATCTAATCCCGCAAATTAAAACCAACCTAAAAATCCCAGTTCGAATCATATTAGATTCACAAGCCGGCCCGCAAAACCCATGCATCAAGAATCATTTCTACATCTTTAGTAAGGGTTTTACCCATTAAAAGATTCATCAATTCCCTCCATAATTAAGATAGTTATATTTTTTTTTACAAGAAATTTTTAATTTCGTTAGGTGAATTGATTTATATTAACCAAGTCAATTAAAAAAAGAAATATATTATTTTTTAATTTTAATAGTAATTATGGTGTTTATTTTAATATCTAAATTGATTGTATTTGATGTTCTTAAATATAATATATTAATTTAATTTATTTAATATATAAGTGGGATAAATTCGGTTCAAATCTATAATTTTATTCAAATATTAGACGAAAAATCCTAATTATATAGAATTTTAGTGGGACTACAAGTTAGCAATTATTATAAGAGAAAATTAATAAAATCCATATTATCAAAATAGAAAATTGCAAGTCACATGTCCCACTGATGGCTCAAAGGCATGCTAATTCGGATATTAATATAACATAAAATTTATTTTCTTTAGAGTTATCACCAACATAGAATTTTTGGGTATTAATTAGAATTTTTATTTTTTTAATTTGACGAAATTTGTTAATAGTGATCTAATTTAATTTAATTTGGATATACTAAAGGAAATAAAATAAAATATTAAGCTTAAAAGTGATCAAATATAAATAATTTGTATATTATGGGTACAAAATTATAATTAAACTTAGGGCCGAACTTCAATGCATCATTTTTATGATACATTATTAGATGTAGTAGCCCAAATTTATTTATCTATATAATACTATGCAAATTGAATAAAATTTAATAATTTAATGTCACTAATACATGATAAAGCCATGCAACATAATTTAGGCCATAAACTTATCATACTGTATTAAGTTATTACCATCTCTTGAATGATGTGCTTTTTATATTTATTAGTTTAGTGCTAACAACCTAAGTGCAAGGATCTCTCTTCCTTTTTTCCAAGAGTTATCTCCTTCCCTAAAAGAACCCTCTGCCGACAGTTGTTCGCTTATGCGTATAAACTGACTAAAATTGACCGAATTTAAACTAATGAAAATAGACTAAAATGTATGTTTTTATTCTCTATAGAAATAAAAATGTTTTTCTTATGATTTTCAGTGCCGAAGCTAGAAGAGGTTAAAATGCATTTTTTATTTTTAACTTTAGGAGGTGATATTCTATAAATGTTTATAATAAATTTTTTAATTATATAATTTTACATGTGTATTATTTTATAATTACAACTTAACAAATATAATTATTAATTACTTACTCAATTACTATTGATAACAAATAATAGTCATATAAAAAAGTCAATTGTTTTAAAAAAATTATAATAAATTCATTGTTCTACGCTACATTGGTTTGAATTGATGCATAGGAATCACATATACCATTAAATGTACTTGTACACCATCACACAAAACATCATCAATATGAAAATGAATTTTGTGTGTAGGGAAATAAGAGAAAATAATGCTTTGTTTATCTAGTAATGTTGTATTAATTTTTAAAATTCATGAAATTGATTTTTTATGATTATAAAATTGGGTATTTAATTAATAATTATATTTATTAAATTATTAATTATTAGTATTGAGTTAAAAAAGCATTACATATATAAAATTATAATTGAAAATTCGATATGGCAATGGTGCACTAGTTGCATCGGTTTGGTGCATCATTAATTTATGTCATTAGATTTTATTTATATGTGCAATATTATGTAAGATGAATAAAATTTAATGATTAAATTCAATAATGCATACTGATGCATCAATATAAAATTTCATAAAAAAAATATGAAATCTCACCTAACTTCATATCATGTTAGAAAGTACCGAAATAATTTGCATGAAGTACAGGGGTTAGAGTTTGAAATTGCATAAAAAATTTAAGTTAGGGGATGAAATTGATCTAAAAATAAAAATTGAGAGGCAATATTGAAATAAGTGTCTTAAGAAACTATAAATACATTTTACCTATGAAAAATTCAGTTTGTGAGAAAATAGTTCATCTACTAATGGTTACTTTTTAAGCGTAGAAATAGAAATTTCGAAGATTACACTTCGTAGAAATGAAAACACAAAAACCAGGAGACTACCATACCATGCTTTATATTAAAAAGTCATAACCCTTTTTTAACAAATCCCTGTTCTTGCTTATAATTTTTTCTGGAAAAAATATAAATTATTCCTTCAACTTTAGAAATTTAAAAATTACCTTTTTAAACTTTACAAAATTTAGAAATAACATTTATTTTTCAGAATTATTTTATCAAATTATTTTCTAAATAAGAATCAAAATATTATAAAATATTAATTTATTTTCTTATTTTTTAGCATATAATGTCACTCCTTGCATACAAGTATTTAATTAAAATTTTTATATATAGTTTAAGTTCTATTAATTATATGACATAAAAATTATATAGGAAAAAATGACTAAAAAATAATATACTATAAGATTTTGATTATTTTTAAAAAATTTTATAAAAAATATATAATTTGATAAAATAATTAATTAAATGAATAATAAGTATTAATTCTAAATTTTTATAAAGTTTAAGGTGGTAATTTCTAAATTTTTAAAGTTGAATGGGATAAAATTTAACCATCTTAAAATTGAAGTGGGACATTTGCATTTTTTTTCATTTTTCTTTTAATGTACTTGACAATAGAACCTTGAGTATTATGAATCAAACCCACTCAAAATACATCTTTTGTGGTAAAATAATTGTGGAGCTTCTTTTATCTGCTTGTGATATGTATTAGATGTAGCCGGAAAAACTAGAATTTGGATTCCTTCCATTTCTAAATGAAATTAATTGAGTGTTTGAATTTTGAAAAGGGATAAATATATAAGTTTACTTATTGAAAAGATGGATCGCTTTAAAAAAAATGTCGATGATAAAAGAGGGGATTGTATTAAAAAAATTGAAAGGTAAGGAATTTAACTATATAAAAAGAGTATTTTATAATTAGTTTTTAATTAATTTGAATGTCTTTTATTATTTGATAAGTCAATCAATTGATTTAAATGTTTCTTATATAGTTGTTTTAGTCAATTTATTAGCCCTTAATGAACTATTTTGAAGAAAAAGAATTAGAAATTGTAACTTTTTGAGATAACTCATTTGTATTTAATGCTAAAAAAGATATTGTTATTGATAGTTATACAACTTTTTAGGCTTCTATCCTTGATAAATAAGAAATTTCTAAATTCGAATTAGTTATTTCTCAAAGAAAAATTTAATATATAATAAATTATAATGATTTATTTTTAATAAAAATTAAATAAGTATGATAAATTATATTTAATTTATGAACATTATAATAGAAAATTAATGAATATGATCATATCCTTGTTGTGAAATTGTTTAGAAGAGCAAAGAATAATTAAAAAAATATGTGAATAAAACCATTAATTTTTTATCAAATGATATCTTTTAAATAAAAAATACATATTAAAAAAAATAAACAATAGGACAATGTTGCTTGTGAAGAATAAGCTTTTATACTTAGAATGTGTAGTTATTTTATATTCTTAATAATAGACATATTAACTTAAATTTACATTCAAATATATGTAAACATAAATTCTAGTAATTACTACATATATAAAAATATTATGAGATTCCCTTAACTATTATAATTATTTATTTCTTAAATAAAAATTAGATAAGTATGATAAATTATAATAATTTATTTTTAGAAAAATAATATGATAAATAATATATTATAATATAAAATATATAAATAAAAATATTTTAATAAATTATGAAATATATACATATTATTTTACCTATAAATAATTGATAATAAATAATTTATTTTATCAAATAATTTTATAAAAATAACTAATGCTATGAATTGATCAAATTATTTAATATAATTAACTAAATAATTAATGTAACCAACCAAACTCTAATCCTTCCAGCAAGTGCATGAATTGCATAAGTGGGCCAATTGTTAGATCCATTCAATCAAGAACTTTATCTTAAAACCCAAGAACAAAAATGATCACAATTAAAGAGGTCCTAATATTATTTCAACAACAATTGAATTTCAAAAGCCCAAAAATGAGAAAAGATAGTTTCAAAATGGTTTTATTTTCTCTCCATCATAAGCAAAGTGCTAAATGGATTCAAATTTATAGACATGTTTGACTTCATATGGATTTTTGGCAAATTCAAACTCCTTAAAAGAGAGTCCTATTTTAATCAGTAGTATGAATGAATTCATTACGGATTGGGTTTATATGAATTAGGTAAAGTTGCTTAATCTATGAACTTTTAATTAAAGTATGCAAACATGTCCGAGTCCATGTAAACGATTGATGAATTTGAATCTCCAAATTGAATCTTTTTTTTTCAACAAGTAATAGGGACTTATTTATCAATGATCGAAGCCATCATGGACGGGTCTCTATTTGGTTCAACCCATCCATTTAACACCTATTATCTCTGGCACTTTAAATGAATTCTTCTATAAAGTGTGTATGAACATCCACTTCATTAAACAACTTGCATTATGGAAATGAAACTTAGTACAATCTTGGCATAGATATTATAAATATACCCCATTAGCACTATATCCACACTTCATATATAGAGATATCTCTTGTCACTCTATGTAGTTAATTTCTTCTTATATTTTTACATTCTTGTACATTTTATTGATTTAAACATTAGAATACCTTCTTTATTTTGCAGGTTTTCCAATATCCAATTTTTTAGGATTTCATCATCGACATTATTTGTAGGAATCAAACCCATGATTAGATGGTTAAAAGTCATATATCTATAAACAATCAAAACATACTGGGGAGTCATTTATTTCATATGTGAAATAAATTGTTATAAGAAGTTAAACTTTTCAAGAAGTAATTATCTAAGTAAACTTCTTAAGAAATGCTTAAAGTTATTTAATTGAAATTGAGGAAATGATATTTCTCAAGTAATAATTTTCTATATTTTGTTTGGTTTAATTTTTAAACGTTATAAAAAAATGTTAACAAAATGATTATTATACCTTCAATTTTATTATAATACATATTAATAAATTTTAATTCTTTTCAATTCTTTTTCTTTGAAATTTTGTATGTAGTATCTTTTGCATCATAGTGTTTTTTAATCTATAATTTTATATTTTACATAAAAATTAAATTAGCTTATAACTCATAATTTTATTTTTTTTATCCTAGATAATTATGTTATTTTGAAAATGCACATATTACTCATTTATTTAATCTTTTCATTCATTTACATATAATATTATATATATTACATAGTTTGATATTAGTCATATTTTTTATAAAAAAATTATCAATTTGCTTCCTCTTGAAATATTAGATATAAATTTAATGAAAAATACTTTTTACTGTAAAAAATTTGATGTAATTAAATAATATACATAAAAATAAAATTAATATGAAAGTATTTATTGAGCTCTTAAACAATACTGGAGTTCTAGGAACTATATTGATATAACAGTAACTTAAAGATCATATAAAAAATAATATGACAATGGATATAATTTATCTGTCATTAATTAAATTTAGTAGGATAATTTTATCATTAATTAAAAAAAGATAAAATTATCATTAATTGAATTTAGTGAAGATAATATGTCTTTATATCTAAAAAAATAAGAAATAAAACTTATGTAAGGGAGAAATAGATAAATAATTTCTCATGCTCTATACAAAGTAAAATTTTATAAAAAGTTCTATTTCATTCATTAACTAAATAATTTATTTTTTTATTTAAGACTCCCTATTTTATTACGGCCCAAATGACTTCTAGAAGTAAAACATGACATCTTCAGGTTTACTTAGCCCTTTTTGGTACAATGGCCGTTGTTTATCCGTGCACGTATTTAAACGAAAGCTCTATTCTTGAGTTCAAGGAACGTACAGCACGATTTTGGTGCAAAGTAACAAAAAGAAATATCTATCTGGAAAGGCTCAAGCGGTACCCGGTATACTTTGAAAGATTTTGCCTTTTTATCTTTTTTTTTAACCTAACAAAATTTATTGCCGATATTGTAAGCCAAGTTTTAGTTTCTTTTACGTTGTTCTAACGTTGTGAACAGTGAAATGTCAGTATTTAACTGCTCCCAGTGAAACCTACGCCCATAACAAACTACCCTATCATTTTTTTCTCTAAACATCGTCTTCTTTTCATAGACGTTGAGATTTTTCTCAATTTGGCTTAGATTTAATTTTATGAACAATACTCTATCATTTGTAAAGTGAGATCTGAATTTTATATAAATTTTTTCTATTTTATTTTTTGTTGTTCCATATTACAGTTTTGTTCTTAAAAAATGAAGTTTATAATAATATTTTGGGCCCTCTCCTTTGGGATTCTTCTCAAATATCTTTATGAAAACTCCTATTGATGTGGATCAATTTCTTTACATAGATTTTCAGAATTTTATTTGCAAAATCTTAAATTAATATGAAGGATAAATATTATATGTATTTAACTGAAGGGATTTTTTTTTCAAATATTTAGTAGCTTTGAGTTTTGTAGCTTATAATTATAGTTTTGTTTGAGGAATTTAATCTTTATTTATATTGCATATTATGTTAGCCCACTAAACATTTCTCATGGCTGTAATACGAGCATTTTTGCCATGAATCCATGATGAATGAAGTGAAATTATTCTCCCTAAAAAAAAAAATAGAAAGAAACAAAGAGAAGGCCACTTCCATCGTACATTTGAGGGGATAACACCATGCATCATTATTAAGGCATTTTTTTTATGCACAAACAGTACCATCTTGGAGGTCCTTTTGTACAACGATGCCTCTAATTCTTTATCTATTTTCTTGTTTGATTTCACTACACCTTTTCCCCTCCACGAGAGAAGTTTTATTACCGGGATTGATTATGATGCAATACTAGGAAAAAAAAATGGCATACATTTATGCAAGTAAATCAATAATTATAGTTGCATCATACAATCTATTATCTAGTTCTGGAGCCTAATAATGTAATATTAACCATTCATCGGTTGGTACAAATTTACAATAGTTTAAAAGTGGTACACCACAGTTCATTCTTTTATTACATGTAGAAGTTCATTCTTTTGTACTTTGATTGATTCCTTTATATTTAAGTTATATTTTAAAATTTGGACTGACAATGAACTGAAAAAGAAATATTATGTATGTATGTGTATAAGTTAATCTCATTGAATTTTACTTTTAATGTAAAAAGAATTTAAATTATTTAAATAATCATGTAACACAATTTTTAACATATTAAAATATTTATTTTGTTACTTTATATTAATTTTATTATGTAAATTGAATTAATAAAAAGTTAAATAATTATTTATTATATACAAAAAATTGTTACATTCTATTATATATTAAATATATATATATATATATATATATATATATATATATATATATATATATATATATATATATATATATATATATATACAATTAAAATATTTAATGACTTAATAATTGAGCTCTTAATTGTACATAATAAGGTTGGGGTTTCAACTCTTTCATTTTACATTTTAAGTAAAATAATAAATATATATAATTATATATGCCTGCTTGGGTATCCTTAAGGTTTCAAAACCTAAAGTGACATAGCAAATTTGAAATCACTAGATTTAAATTATTTAATGATAGTTTTCTAATTTTTAATAGATGTAATTAAATAATTTCAATTTAATGATTTCTATGATTACCACATTACCTCAAGTTTTGAAACTCTTAGGGCATCATATATAGAATTCACCAATTATATAACTTTAGGATAGTTTTATCCTTTTACACTTTTTATGAATTACTTAATTGAAAGTGTTTAGTTTTTTCAACTTTTCAAATTGGCTAATTGGGCTTAATCTACTAATCAAATAAGTTGTTTACCAAAATCTAAAGTAACTATTTAATTTGGTCAACCAATTAAATACCTTAAAATCAATTGATTGCTAAAAACTCTTATCATTTTTCTTAAGTAAACACTTTTTCATTCTTGTAAAATTCACATTTTTACCCTTTCATCCTTATTAAATATTTTGTATCAATTTCATCCCTAGGAAATACTGATTTATCCAATTTTAGCCTTTTGTTAGTGTTTATATGCAAATCAGTTTGCTCAATTTTTGTCTCTCTAGGGATAGAATTAAACAAATTAATATTTTATAAATATAAAATTGATACAAAACATTTTATGTGGATAAAAATGAGAAAAGTTTAATTTCACATATACAAAAAGGGAATTTACTCTATTTTTTCTCCATTACCTTAAAAGAAGATCCAAGCTTATTTGATAATCAGCTAATTATATTAATAATTTGCTAATTCAACTAATTATTAACTGATAACTAATTTAACTAGTTGATAATATTAGTTATTTAAATAAAGATATTTAGTAAAACTAATTATTTATATGTAAAATAATATATAAAAATATGCATATATTTTATAATTTATTTAAGTATATTCTTTTACTTTAATAATATTTTAAATTTTACATATTATTTATAAAATTAAATTTTCTTCTAAAAGATTGAGTGTTGTAATTTATTATTTATTACATTATTCTTCAAAAAATAAATTACTATAATTTTGTCACAATTCAATCCTAGTCGTGATCAATATGAATTTTGTTACTTGATTTCCATTAGCTTAACATATACTTTTCACTAACATATTAAAGTTTATGTAAGAATTAAAGAATATTTTTTGTGCATTAGGAATAATAGATGAAATTTCATTTAGTAAATGTAATTCAAATACAAAAAGAGTTAGGCCTACTTATAATCCATCTAACTTAAGACTAAGTTAGCCTAACTAACCTAAAAAAGAATCATATTCTACCTCTCTACCCTTGATCTATACACGATAAGGCTCAAAATATCATGCTTTGCCCAAGCCATACCCAAAAGTCTTTTAAGAGCTCAACTCTAAAGCAATGGTAAAGATGGTTTAATTTATGACATTGTAAAAATAAAATATGAAGGGATAAATTTGGGGGCTTAATAAGCAAATATTCTAGTAAGATCAAATATAGAAATTAATTATAGTTTACTAATTAGATTTACCATTCAATAACCTTAAACACTTAGGCTATAAAATTCAAAATACATTTCTCATTAGTATTAACACATTCATTAATAATTAGGTATACCTATATATGCCATCCATCAATGAATCTACATTCATACCACAATCACATCATACATTGTACAAGAATAGCAAGTAAAAAGGAAATAAAAAATAAGTAAATCTCCTTATGATTCCCATTTAACCTTATCCCTTATTAGCTCATCCTTTTACTTTCTAGGCAACCTTATCCCTTATTAGCCATTGTTAGATCTAGTTCAAATATCTCATAGATTATATTACCTCGTCATATTTCTCATGAACATAACATAATTAGTCTCAATCATAATTTATAATTCAAATTCTAATAGCATTCATGCCTTTTCACATAACCAAATAACTTATCTTTATCATTATATATATCATCATAACCATGCCTAATATTATATATTATGTAGTTAATTTGACCTCTTCTATATTATAAGTTATAAAGTTTAGAAAGGATAGTCAACTATATAAGTGACTACGTAACCTCGGAATAAGAGTATAGTTAACTATGTAGTCATTTATAAGGAATTAAAGGTTAGAAATGGGTCTAAGTAATTAACTATAAATCTATAGCATGTAGATTATCATTGACTATATAGTCAACTATGAGCCTCTAACTATGTATTCAATTATAGTCATCTAAAGGGAAAACCTTTTAATTATAATCGATTATAGGCCTCTCAAGGCCAACACTTTAAAGGGTAGTCAAGTATAAATACCCAAAGAGTAGTTCTCAGGTTATAGTTAAGTATACAATTGATTACTACCCTATTTCTATAGATTTTCAACATAAAAATACTATTAATCCATAATAGATTTCATTCAAATGCATTTATTATCTCACTAATCTATAATAAATCATATATATGCATGATAAGCATCTTATTTAAGCTAATTCTTACATCAAAATCAAATCAAACATTATTAAACATAATATTTCCTTATACATTCATTTAAAATCCTAAAACTTTTACCTAAATCAAACAAAATTAATTTAATCTTCCAAAATAGGGTTACACTGTTCACTCATATAATATAGAAAAGATGACAAGAGGTTGGATTTTTTTTTGCCCCTGATCATCCAAAATCCTAGAGATTTTAAGTTAGGGTTCAAAATCTCTCTTAAACAAAATGTTTAAATTGCCAAATTCCAAAAAAGAAATGAGAAAATACTTAAAGAAGTTTAGTATTCAAGAAACACTGCCTTGATTTTATGGAAACTTGATGGAATTGGTTTCCTTGGTAGCTTGATTAGAGGAGTTAATGAAAGAGAGAAAGAATACAAAAAGGAGAAAGTGATAAAAGGGCAAGGGTGGCTTTTGGTTGGAAAAATAAAGGTGTAGGCTGATTAGTAGGGATAAAATGGGAATGCAAGGATAAAATAAGAAAAGACACTTTAAATCCCTTCCATACTTAATTGCTCATCTTTAATTGCTCATCTTTAATTACTCATAAAGTTCCCACATCAAAGTCTTTCAATTAATTTATTCTCATTTATCTCGTATCATCATATTTTATCCATTTTAAAGAAAAAATCCATTTCAGTTATTATCATCATAATTAACTAATCATTTTATTTCTAAAATAAAATTGTAAATAGGGTGTAACAAATTTATTATAATTATTAAAATCTTCTTTAAGGAATAAATGATTATTATCTTTATACTTATTTTATTTTATTTTAGAAAAAATATATTTAGGTGTCCATATACACTTTTGTATTATTTTATATCAAGTTTTCAACATGCTATTTATATTTATTATATATATCTTTTTTGTCATCATATTTCTTAAGAAGAATGTAACTTGATAAAAAATAATTTTTACTATTTATAGAATTTTGTATACTAAATCATTCTTTTTTGTTTAAGCAATATTTTAAAAATTATATCAAACAATGAATTAAAAGGATTGTTATGCATGTATTTATTATATATATGTATAAATTACTCTTAGTAATTTTTACTTTTAATATGAAAAAATTTAAATTTATTAAATAATCATATGACACAATAATATTTATTTTGTTAACATATATTAATTATATTATGAAAATTTAATGAATGAAAAGCTAAATGATTTTTTTATTTGTAAAGAAATATATATTCTAATATATATTAAATTCATATATAATATAAAAAATGCTTAGTGGTTTAGTTGTTCAGCTTTTGCTTACCATTGTATGATTGTGGTTCATTATGGTTCAACTCTTTCATATGACATCTTAAATAAAATAATAAACAATAAATGTATATAAATAATTGTATAATTTAGGGTTAGTTTTATCTCTTTACATATTATGAATTAAACAGTTATTTACCAAATATCTAAATTTAATTTTGTCAATCACCTAAATGTCCTTATATTTGTCGAAAGCTGATGAATCAACTATTTACTAAACACTTTTAGAATTTACCAATATTATTTTTTTCCTATGGAGTGTAGAGTTGAAAACTATATCTAATTATTAAAAGGTTAAATAATTAAGCTTTTATTCTTTTAATAAATATTTAACATTTTATTAAGAAATAATTATTTTTATTTTTTAATAAATATTTGGTATGCCAAAATACAAATGTACTTAAATATTTAGTAATAAATTTTATTTTTTTAATAATAAATATCCTTAAATTTGTCAAAAGTTGATGAATTAATTATTTACTAAACACCTTCCTAAAATCTACTAATATTATTTTTCATGTGGAGTGTAGAGTTTAAAACTATATCTAATTATTAAAAGGTTAAATAGTTAGGCTTTTATTCTTTTAATAAATATTTAACATTTTATTAAGAAATCATTAATTGTATTTCTTAGTAGTAAATATTTGGTAGGTCAAAATTCAAATTTCATCCCTAGCTCTCTTACAAATTTCATTTTTATCTTTCAGTAATTTTAAAATAAGTTTACCCTTTAACTTTATAAAAAACATACACTTTTACTTAGAATGCTAACTTTTTTACTTAGTAAAAATTCTTGACAAGTCAACATTGCATATGTATGAAGTAAGTGAGAGCCTAATTAAGGGCCTAAAAATATTGCTTTCCCTCTAAAAGAACAAATAAAGCTAGTTTATTTTATATTTTTTCTAACACTACAAGAAAAAAAGCTTTTAGTAACAGATAAATCCTTTAGTAAAATCTAATTAGTGAGGGGCAACTTCCCTTGCAAATCCATAGCTAAACATTCCTTCATCAATTGTTTGTGAGGTCTATATACTTTCCTTATTAATTTTAGTAAGAACTATTATCCATTGCTAAATTTGAAAATGCTCACTACTTTGTGGACATGAATAGGACTATGCAATGTTTTGGCAAAAGAACAACAAGGGAATATCCTTTGCTAAAATATTAGTAAAGGACAATTTCTCTCACTAAGTTCCTTATTAATGAAATTGATTTGAATAACTTATGGTTTTGTAAGTCATTGGCCTTATTTTAGTAAGGGATATTCCCTCATCAATTATTTGCTAATTTTTTAGCGAGGGACTCATCCTTTCCAATTTCCTCTCTAATGGTTAGCTTTATTAATCAAAGCAATTTATTAAAAATAGAATGTCTTTATGATATCTAGACATAGAAGAGAATTCACACCCCTTATTTACATCAATTAAAAAGAGAGCAATAATAGTATCGCTTATTGCATAATATCCATATCTTATTTAATAGCATACAACACCCCAAAAAGAGTTAAAAACTTCCATTCAATTAAAAGTAAATATATATTTACATAATATTTGATATTCATGTGTAGTCAAGATAGTTTATCATAAAACGTGTGTCATCCAAAATGCCTAGCAATAATAAAACATACACCACAAAGGTTCCTAAACATAAGATCCCTAATTGACATGCATTTCCTAAACAATCTATTCCAAATTAACTAACTTAAAACCTACATTTCTAAAATAACCTGCATTTTATAAATTAGTTTATTGAAAATGATGAGTTTCCTAACTTTTTCAAAATGACTGATTAAAGGGCAATTTGCTAATCAAAGTAGTTATTTATCAAATACCTAAATTTAACTTAGTCAATCAATAAAATGCCTTTAAATTTGTCAAAGTCGATGAATCAATTGTTTGCCAAACACCCTTCCAAACTCTACCAATATTAATTTTTCCCTATGAAGTGTAAAGTTGAAAACTATATCAATTATTAAAATGTTGAATAATTAAGCTTTTATTCTTTTAATAATTTACTAAGAAATCATTAATTTCACTTTTTGGTAATAAATATTTGGGAGATAAAACATAAAATTCAACCCTTAACTTTCATATAAATTTCATTCTTATCTCTTAGTAATTTTTAAAATAAATTTATCTCTTAACTTTTTAAAAATATATTCTTTTGCTTGCAATACTAACTCCTTTAATTAACCAGAAAAAAAAATCCTTGACAAGCAAACTTTATATGTGTATGAACTAAATGGAAGTTTAATTGAGGATCTAAAAATATTATTTTCCCTCTAAAAGAACAACTAAAGCTAATTTATTTTATATTTTTTTCTAACACTATAAGAAAAAAAGTGTTTAGTGATGGACAAATCCCTTACTAAATAACCATTTTCCCTTGCTAAAATCTAATTAATGAAGGGCAATTTTCCTTGCAAATCCATAGCTAAACATCTTTTTTATAATTGTTTGCAAAGCCTATATACTTCCCTCGTTAATTTTACAAGAGTTGTTATCCCAATGCTATCTTTGAAAATGCTTGCTAAGTTGTGGACATGAATAGGACTGTGCAATATTTTAGCGAGAAACAATAAAGGAATGTCCTTTACTAAAATATTAGTGAGGGATAATTTCTCTTGTTAAATTCCTTACTAATAAAGTTAATCCAAAAAATTCATAGTTCTACAAGTCACTTGCCCTATTTTGGTGAGGGGTATTCCTTCGCTAATATTTTAGTAAGGTAAGTTCTATTAATCAAAGCAATTTATTAAAAATAAAATGCCTTTATGCTATTTGAACATAGAATAGAATTGACACCCCCTATTTACATTAATTGAAAAGGGAGTCATAATAGTGTCACTTGTTACACAATATTTATACCCAATTTAACAGTACATAACATACCAAAAAGAGTTGAAAACTCCCATTCAATTAAAAGTAAACATATATTTACATAATAGTTAATATTCATGTGTAATCAAGATAACATATATTATAAAACTTGTGTTATCCAAAACACCTAACAATAATAGAGCATACATACCAAGGTTCGTAAACATAATATCCCTAATTGACATGTATTTCCTAAATAATTTGCTCTAAATTATTTTAAGGATCATTGTTAGAAGGGGGATTGTTGAAAAATAGCAGGGCTTATGCATTTGAGTTTTGGGTGCCAAGAACCATCAATGTTAGTAAGAATTAAGATATCTATTCTCCTAGTTATGCCATTTTCTACTTAGATTAAACTTCACACTCGACTGCTAAGCCTATTCATTGTTCCACAATATGCTTTATCATATTCTTTAATTGGGAAGTTGTAACAATATCCTCAACTGTGATTTAAGGTTGACTTAGTTATGGTGCAATAGATGATCTTAAATGTTTTGTAACTAAAATTATACCTACTAATCCAAACCTATACAACCTCCCTTTTTTGGTCCTACCAACTATTCTATAAAATAGTGTCATATTATTTTCTTCAATTATTTCTAGTGGTTCATGCTCAAACTTATTATCTTTTTCCTGGCCATTAGTTATAACATTTGATAAAGATTCCCTAAATTTCTCCTACATAAGTTATTAAATTTTTCTTATCATTCAAACATATCCAAAATATTACAAGATAATATTAATTAACAAAGAAAAGAACTATTCAATGAGTCATCAATGCAATATATAATCTATAACAGCATGCAATATTGTCAATACAATCAAAAGACATAACAATAGTAAACTAGTAAAATGAATACATTAAACTAATTAGTATATATAAGAACAATCTATATTCCATTATTAGTATATAGTTTATTTTTATACTACTCCATTCTAACAAAAACTTTTTAGCAAAGCCACTTTAAGTAAAGTTATGAAAAAGCCTTATATTCTTAAGAACTAACTAATAGCTAATTCAACTTATTGAACAACATTCAAAATAAGTCATACTAAAATGATATGCTTTACAACTGCTAATTGCAACATATACCATAATGTACTAATTGAACATAGAATGAAGAAACAAAATAAAATACATAAATTATAGAATACATGAACAAAATTACATAGCATACATGATTGACACTTTGCATCGTTTTCAAAGATAGAATACATAAACAATAGAATACAATTGAAAAAATCCAAGTTAATATAATGATAATAAAAAAGATATACTACCAATCCAAGTCATTTGAAACTTCTTATAGACAAACAACTTACTATCTTTGTAGGTTTTCAAAAACTATCGTAATAATGTGAGCCTTATCCCAATTAGCCTTTTCCATAACATATTACAACAAAAATTAACTAGAATATATATATTCTCTAACCAAGATCACAAAAAAATTGATGTTTATTGCATGCTTTTTTTATGTATAGCCATTAGGATTAATCCTCTTATATGTAAGGAGAGACCTAGGCCATTATAATTAGGAATTTTATTCTTGTTTTATTCAAAAGAATTTTTGAAGGTCTCATATCTCTCCCACATATTAAAAATTGCTTCCTAAGTTAGATCACCTATCTATTTAGGGATTTTCTATTTCCCTTTTATATGCTTTCCTTGCCTTGTATAAGATGTCAAACAACTATTTAGCACATTTAATCTTCCATGCCTTCGTATTTTAAGCTTTTGACTAAAATCCTATGGTACTCTTTTTACAAGATTGACACAAAAAATTCAATCATGAATAGCATTGGTTTAAGGGTAATAACATAAAGTAGTTGTTATAAATTACAAAAACTTGATGAATTAAACCTTGAATATTGTAGACCATTTTTCCTTTGCTTGTTGGGCATTTTAAAGCATGTGATTCAGAGGTTATGAAATGAAGTTTTGGTTATCTTCATAATTCTCTTCATAATACCAGCGCTAGTGAATTTAACAAAAGTAAACAAATACCAATCACTAGGTCAGTACATATTACTCATATAAAATTAATATCATTTAATACATACATTTTTCCTTCCACTCCTTAGTTTGTAACTTTGAGGTATGTATAGTTAAGGTCCCTATCTAGCTAACTATTTGTTTGTATAGGTAATTAGGTATTTGCATTATATACCTGCCCAAAATGTATAGGATTGCCATTAGGCACCACTGCTTATTCACTTTGAACCCATTCCTTATCCAAATCCATTCCTAGATCTCACACCTTTTCCTTGAGGCATGATTAATTTCCTCCAAGTCATTGAATAAAGAATTAGAATTTAATTTTCAAGTTTATAAACAAAATTATCATACTTTATAAAAATAAGAAATATATACAAACATTGAATATGAAAATAAGAATTAATGAATCAAGAGAAGGAAATGAGTTGATAAAGGGCATAATTTGTATGTATAATATCAAAGTTCAAAATTGACATGCAAACAACCTTACATAATCATTTAATATTAAAATTATTTTTATGAAAATTGTAATAGTATAATTTGTATGTATGACATTAAATTTCAAATTGAAATGCATATAACCTTATATAATCACTAAATATTAAAATTATCTCAAAGTTATAATAACATAATTTATACTTAAAACATCAATAAGTTAAATTGACATGCATAAAAGCTTACATAATCATTTGAATATGAAAATTATTTTTATCAAATCAAAATGCATACTTAGTCAATGAATGTCATTAGCAACAAATTGATTATCATCATTGTTTTCAATGTCAACACTATCATCCTCTATGCTATCTCCTAATTTGGGCATTGCCTTATGTTCTTTTAAGTTATCATCCCTTATGAGGAAATGAAATTAAATTCATCATCACCCTCCTTTTCCATAACCTTATTGATATAAACTTGATCATCTAATTGTATTTTTTTGTTTTCATTAGTGTTTGAGTGCCAAGTTATCAATGTCATTATTTAATTTTTCACAGAAAATTACTTCTTATGCAAATCAAACAACTCTTAAATGTGTACATATTTTAAACAAATTAACCTATATTAAAAGTTTACAGTGCATTGAGAAAGGCTTGCTTGCTTTGAATTTTTCTTAATTTTTAGGTAAAGTTTTCTACGTGGAATCATATAATTTTAAAAATTTTAATATTTTTAGGAATATAATTTTTGGAAATCTAATTTTTTTAGAATATGACATTAATATATTCAATTCATTTAGAAATATTTTAAAATTTTAAAAATACTATATTTTTATTAATATATATTTTTAAAAATATTATTAGATTATAAAAAATATTCTTATTAAAATTTGAGTGATTAATAATGACAAGTAGTGGTGAGAAGTAATTAACAATAATCATCAATAGTGGATGATGATCAATAGTAGCCTTTGATGGAGGGTAGTGGTCAATGGAGGTCATCGATAATATTTAGTAATAATAGTAATCACCTATGATAAATAGTAATTGATGTTGGATTCTAATTGATAGTGGTCATTAGTAATAGATTGTGGTTGATAAAGATCACCAATAATAGCTAGTGGCAATGGTGATCACCAGGGGTAGATGATGATCAATAGTAGTCATCGAGATAAATAATGATCGATGATAGCTATCAAGGATATATGATAGGGGTTACAATTATCGATAATGAGTGGTGGGCAATAATGGGTAGTAACAAATAATGGTAAATAATAGTAAGTAGTAACTGGCAGTGATCAATCATAGTAGATGATGGTGATTATGGTGGTAATAATAGTAAAGTCTCTTAATGAAAAAGTGAGCAAAATAATCAATTTATATTATTATAATAGTTCTTTGTCATAAAAATATTAGATACCCACCTCCTTATTGGGAATATTTTAGAAAAATATTTAGTTAAAAACATGCCTATAAATATTCACATTCTTGAAAATATTTTTTTTAAAAAAATTAAACTAATATAAGAGTTCTACATTTTTTATAACATTTCTAAAAATAGGGGAAAAGTGTCATAAACCAAATACTACTTTAAGTAAGAATGTGCCTTTTAATTCTCATTTATTGTTAAATAAATATGTAAAAAATATGACATAATATAACAATAGGTAACATATCTTTTTAAGAATAAGTATAACAATTAATTCCTTGTTATAAGATTACATTATTATATTTTTAAATTTTAATAAATAATTTATTATTTTTACTTCTATTATAATTACATCATTTCTCTCATTTACAATGCCAAAATAGATAATGAAAAAATTATATATATAATCAAATAGTTAGCATATCTTCTTTTTTTGTGTTTATTCAAACATTAAAAGAAAAAAAACTATCCTTAGCCATTAGTGGGAAAGTGCCTAATTGAGGAAAAGGAGAGGAAGAATAGTAAAAAAAGAATTTGAACCCTACCTTCATGCTTACCAAGTAAGAAGTATACTAATAGGATGTCGCCCTATCAGCATAGTCACATATATTTTATATTGGTTAGGTGAGTTCTTCTACCTATTTAATAGTAAGTGCATGTGATCAAATAATAGAAAATTGTAACAAGAGTATAAATAAAATATTATTAATGCTAATTGTAAAATTTGATGTTATGAGAGTAAGCACCTTATAAATAGACATTAAATATTATATTTATTTTTTAATCATATTATTAAATCCTTAAATTTTAAATAAATAACTTTCCTTTTAATTATTAATGGGATACTTTAATAGAAAAAAACTTATAAGCAAAGGGAAACTTGATTTTGCTTGATCTCTAAGGTATTAACTAATGGGAATAGTCCTCATCTATGTGAAATTCCAAAATTTTCTAATTGATGATAATTAAGATAAGTTTTCAATTAATAAAACAAAGATGTTAAATGAAAGATTTACACTGTCTCACGATTCATCTTAGACATATAATAAGTGTTAAGAGTTACACTTAGCAACTATTTACTAACCTTACCTTACAAATGATGCAATTTTAAAAACATGTAATGATGTTTTATTTCTTAATGAATATAAATAACGCTAAAGGTAAATGCAAATGAATACAAAATTATTATGCAATAGATATGTACATATACCATTATCTACTCTAACCATCATGTGATTTATCTTAACATTAGAATACATGATTAGGTCCACTTCCATCTTAACAAACAACAAATGAATGCCTAAAGGGAAAATCTCCCATATAAAGGAAGAAAACCAAAAAGTGAGTTTTCTTAGAAAACTTAATGAGTAGGTAGGGATATTGGAAGAAATAAAATGTAACTACGACCTATCATAAGTCTTAATATTCTCTCCCTTGTAAAGCTTAATTTAGAAAGAATTAAAAAAATTTCATACCTCTGTCAAGGAGAAGGGATATTTCAAAGAAATAGTCTATCTTTATGAGGAAGTAGTCATAAGCACACAAAATGTAGGACCACTATCACTTCACTTATTCAATGTCATCACACTTAGTAGGAGGATTAAATTGCTAGATTATTATACTTATACATATAGTTTTAGTATCCAATCCTAACAATTCAATGTTATACTTATAGGTAACACAATAATAATGCCACTAAACTCATTTAGTTCAAGGATTTTAACTTAAAGATAATTGCAGAACAAATAAAAATAGAAAGCAAGTAAACATTCTTCTGACTTCCAATCATTCTTATTCCTTTATAAACCTAACCTATCTATCCAAAGTTAAAATTATCCATTCACAAATGAGCATGCATAAAGTTATAGCAAATGTGTAATTGCCCTATCATTATCAATCTTATAGTACATGATAACTCAACTAATAATATGTAATTTAATAGCACTATCATTTCATTTCTATACTACGAAGACTATAAATTACAACTAGTAATAATATAAATTAAAATAACATTTGTAATTCAAATTCATAACGTATACACTCATGTATGTACACACATGTTACACCAACACCCTTCCTTCTTGTATAGCCTCACATCTCATATTCATCATTCCTCACCATATAATGAGCAATTACAACACCATAGGCTACTTAAATATACCTTAACCCTCTTGTATAACATGATATATAAAGCTTTATAGGGCATAGTCAATTATGTACTCGACTAGGAAAACTAGAGAACAACTCTATAAAGTTATAGTTAATTGCAAAGGTTTAGAAGATAATGTTGTGACTTATAGTTGACTATGTAATCAATTATATAGTCCCCAAGAGCAATTTTGTAAGTGCAGAGTTAATTATATAGTTAATTATGGTCTATCAATAGATAAATCCAAATGGCAAAGTTAACTATGCTTACCTAAAAAACATATTTTTAAAGCATAGCTAACTGTAGCTTAGTGCTCAATAGAACTTCATTGAATGTGCATTGCTCATATAAGATTTTGACACTAAATTTTTCATCCTAGAAGTTACCATTCATATCCATTTCACCATAGATTGCATCCTCATCAAAATATATATAAGATCCATTAAGAAAATCATATTAAAACCATATATCATAAAATCTTCTCAAAATTTGATAAAAACATAGAAAACATACCTTAAACAATTCATATCATACAAATCTATTCAAATTTAATTAAGATGCTTGTTCACCTTTTATGGATGAGATTTTAGTGAAAAGTTATTCTACTTTAATAGCTACTAATCATTCAAAAATCAAAATCTCTAAGCTAGATCTCGATTTCTCCCTTTGAGCTAATATGCTCTAATCTTACAATTCTCTAAGAGAATAGAGAAGAGACTTAGCTATATAGAGAGCTTAGGAAGCCTTGCTTTATGTAGATAGAAGAATTTAAGTAACTGATGAAGATTTTTGTTGGTGGATAATGAAAGAAGGATAGGAAGAAGAAGAAATAAGGAGTTAAGGTTAGTCTTTTTAGAGAAAAATAGGGAATATGGGGCTACAATGAGAATAAGAAGGGATAAAGTCACAAAACTAAAGAAGTAACCTTAAATCTCATCCACATTCTAATATTCAACTCTAATCATATTTAATCTTTAAACATTCCATTTTATCCCTTTATTCTTATATATTTATCACATAATTCTTATTTTCAATTTCACCAAAATAATCAATTATTCCTTACATAAAGTTTTATTTTATATTTCTTTATACACAATTATTATTATTATACAAGAACATTTGAAAATTTTGAAAGGTTGTAACACATAGTAAGTAAAATGATATAAATTATCCATGAAAATCTTAACAAAATTGTAATTGTGTAAAAAAAGTACTAATTTTGTGTGATTAATTTCGTTCTATGTCAGTTCTATGATTATGCAATAAAAATTAAAAATAAAGGAAGTTAAAAATATTAATAATAAATTAACAATGAAAAGAAGGCTCCCTGATTACCAAGGTTACATTAAAAAAAGTTTAAATTTGATTCACCGTTAGTGTAAAAAATTTTATACTATCAATGAATAAGAACAAGATACAATATTAAAAAAGTAAGAATAATTAAAAAATTTAATTGTAGTAAAAAAAATTTATATTTTTTTATTAACATGATAATATATGAGTAGGTAATAGTATAAAACTAATTTTCATTGACAGTTAATCAAATTTAAATCTTAAGAAAATTTGAATGAATAAAAACAAGGATTAGTAAATGAAGAAAAATAGTTCTAATTAATATTTATTAATACACAAAAAAATAAAAAAGTACAACTAAACACTTATAACACTTCTACTATTATGAATGTAATGATATTAATTTTTTAATTGCAAAACCTTCTCTTACATCACCCTAATGGTTTGAAAACTATTTTATTATATTATTATGTAAAAATACTACAGCATAATTATATCTAAAAACCAAGAAGTTATTTTATTATTCAAAGAAATAGTATATTCATAAAAAAATGTAGAATAATGATTTTTTAACCATAAAGGATAATATTGTAGAAGAGATTTCAATTTAAAGATTAATGTTCTTCCATATCATAATGATAGAAATGTTCAAAAATGTATAAAATATATAGTTTTAAAAAATAAAAAAATCAAAAGGTTATTATATTTTTCTTTGATAAAAATTTGTTAATTCTTAAGGGTTTTAGGGTTAAAAATATAAGAATGAATGAAAGAATCCTTAAGAGTGACTTAAGAAAAGAAGGAATGAACATTCATTGTAAAGTATTTTAGTAGGGTAAAAAGAACCTTTTTATAATAATTCTTTATTAGAATTTCTTATGTTGTTTAGTCACGATCCTTTTGAACGAGTGAAAGTAGGGTTTTTATAGTCATAGGGAGATGGTGACTTAGGTAAACAAGTTATAATCTATTAAGTTGAATTAGGGTTAATTATATTCTAAGATTTATGATAATTGATATAAATAATTATTAAGATAAATGTTAATAAAAGAATGATTAATATTGGATAATAGATAATGTGGTGGGATATTTATAGTAATAGATATGGTTTATTAGCACTAATTTTATAAGACTAGGATAAATTGGAGTTATCCAAATAAAAGGTAAGAATCACTATAACTTTCTTACTTAATTCACACAAAGGGTCCACAATGAGAAGTTTCAAATGTGATATACTTAATGCTTCTATGTATTATAAGAAAGGCTTTTATTTTAATCCAATTAGGACACCTTTAAAGGAGTTCTTAGTGGGGTGAGAGAGAAATCTACTCTTGCAATCAAAACAATTCTTGCCCTAAATTGGATGACTACTAAATGACTCCAAATCTCTGTGAGATCCTATTCATTTAAGCCCTTATAACGTCTTGGGTATTCTTAGTACCTTTAATCTTTTTCTGACTCACCTTATAAGGCTCTCAGTATTTTAATCATTTTAAACCCACCACTTAGGTTTAGTTTAAATTGGGTCTCTTTTGAACTTTAATTTGATTTTAGTCATTTTTTAAGGTGCACTTTATTATTGAACTTTACAAAGTTTGATAGGCTAACCCATATATTTAACTTTTTAAAGATAGGGTATCTATAAAATTATTTTTATATTACTTTTTATAATATTTTTGATGATTTAAGTTTGTTGCTTGATTAGTTAAGGACCTATGCTTAGTAGAAAAAATAATATAGGTATTTAATTAAAATTATTTTAATAATACATAATTTGATATAATATAAGAATTTGACAAAGTAATTATTATTAACATAATTTGAATAAGGAATTTGATGGAAACGTATTAAAATAAATATAAAATTGATCATTAGAACCACATACAAAAATAAAGGGAAAACCAAAGTTTTCACAACCCATGATATAACTAATTCATAATAATATTATCATTAAAAATGAAATTAACATAAATGTACTTATACTTTTTTTTTCACAAGTAAAAATAAGATAATATTAAATGTCTTGTAATATACAATATATAATACTTATCAAATCCATAATTTGAAAATTATTATATGCTTACTACAATAATAAATTTTTAAATAGTTCTTATAACATTGCATTTTTTGTTGTGTTTATTGTTTTACCGTTATCATCAAATATCAATATTGTCATTAAAATTGTGCCCTTACCAATTTACCAAAAAAATATTTAAAACCTATTAACATTAGTTACATATCCTATCACATTATTTTCTTATTCTTAATTTTAGGGGTATAAAACGGGCGGATTAAATCAGATATGAATAATCCATTTAGGATCGATTCACATTACTCATGAAAAAAATGGACTAAATATTAAAGAATCCATATTTGATCCATATCTTTAAGTTCATGTATTGGAAGTTTGCAAATCAATTTGCATTTGCCTTGTTCATGCGGATTTTGGTCCGTCCGAACCAGTCTATATTACTTATGAGAAAAACAGACTAAAATTTAGGTAGTTCATGTTCGTTAAAACTTATGGAGTCCACAGATTGATTTATGAACTTTAGTCCATTTTACACCCCTATCTAATGTATATATTTATGGTATTAATATATTATTTATTAAGATGAAAAAAAGATATTATTTTTAAATTAATATATTATAAATATTAATAATAAAATATTAATATGAATTTCAATTTGATATTATACTCGATTCTAATAATTAGAAAATTATTTATACAAAAGATTGAATGATTGCTTTTTTGAATTTTATCAAAGTTAATAATGTCAAAATTATTATATACTTACCACTATAACAAATTTTTGAACACTTCCTTAAATATAATATTTTTTATTGTATTTATTAATATATCAATATTATCACATATTATTATTGAAATTATGACTTTATTAGTTCACTTAAAAAATCTTTAAAGTTACTAATATCAATTTTATATCTACTCTCGCATTATTTTTTATCACTAGTCTATATATTTATGGTATTAAAATCTTGTATATTTAGATCAAAAGTAGGCATTATCTCTTGAATATACCTATTTTAAAATTTTTGAATTTTAATTTAATATTTCACTCAATTCTATTAATTAGAAAATTAATTGTATCAAAATTTGACTGATTTTATTTTAGAATTTTATTAAAATAAATAATTAGTAATAAAAATATATTAAAATTGTGTTAATTATTTAAGAAATCATTCACATGATTAAAAAGTAATTAAGACTGTTATTGAATCTTTACCATTTTAAAATAAGGATCAAAGTCAATTCAAATTGATTATAATTTTAAATTTTTGAATTTTAATTTAAAGTTACACTTAAATTATACTGATTATGATGAATTAATTTCATCATAAGATAAAATGAATGCATTTTATCATAAGTACATTGATTACATAAGAAAATTATTGCCAAGGTAAAAAAATGGTTGAAAATGTGAAATATCTTATTAAGATATTTGGAAAATCTTTAACATATATTGAATATCAATTATATATATGTAATCATATTATTAATTGTATGTAATATATATATATATATATATATATATATATATATATATATATATATATATATATATATATATATATTGTCGAGAGGTCTTTAATACCCTAATTCTCATCATAATTTAAAAAGTTGTTTATTTAAAAGATATTTATTATTAATTACCATTTATTTGTGAAAATATCATAAACTACAAATTTAATTTTAATCTTAAATAAAAATAAGAAAGTTCTAATAATTTACTCATGATAAAATGATAATATTATTAATTAATAATAAAGCAACTTAAATAAAAATATAAAGTCACTAAACAAAATAAACACATAATTAAATCACAAAATAATTTCAAATATTTATTCAAAGGTTAGGCTATAAATCATAAAGTAATAGTTGTTGTTGATTAAATTATATTACTTTGATTAGAAGACATAAAAAAATTAAAAAGTTGAAATACATTTATTATCTCACGTTTATATATTCTAACTTTGATTTCTTATTCATTTGATCGCTCAGCATTGCAAAATTCGATTACTCTTCTACATACGTTATTCTTTCCCGATCAATATCTATAAGTGAAATGCATGGATGAGAGCTACTATAGTCAAAGGCACCTATAAAAATATTAAATTTAGGAAGTCTTACACACTGGTAATATCAAACTATAATAATTTTTCAAGATGATGTCAATTTTCATTTTAAGATCACTACCATCTACTTTTGTTCAACGGAGAAGGATTGGTGTAATCAATAATGATAATAATAGTGGTTCAACGGATAAGAATTGGTGTATTCAATAATAATAATAATAATAATAGTAGTAGTAATATAATATATAGAGCCATTTAAACAATATAGTGAGTTGCGTAAATATTTTTTTTTCAATCAATTTTTCATACCAAAAAGATATGCTTATAGGGTATAATCTTGAATTGATGGATGGGAATACTGATATAACCAGATTTAGTATCCAAGTTATTTTGTTTGAAATTTGAGAAGCAACAACATCAATTAGCTTGTACTTCTTATCTTTATCAATAATATTAATTCCAAACTTCAATATCACATATATGTTCCATAAGCTAGCGCATCATTAAACTTTCAAAACAAAATTTCTCGGACAGTTTCTTGAATGGTAGAAATATAAATAATAAAATTAAATCTCAAGCATTGTTCATAAGATATATTATACAAAGAGCAAATAACAATTATTGTCTAACAATAAAAAATTACATAATGAGTACAACATATAACTTTAAGTAGAAAATTTTCATCAAGAAGTACAAGTTTAATGGAAGCATTTGTAATGGTTTGAAACTACCGATACTAATCAATGCAGACTTTAATTATTATCATTTTGCTATCATATGTTATACCTCTCAATTTTGTGATTGCTCCATGTAAGGTCATAGTTATACTCCTTTTATAAAAGAAAAATACTATATAAAAGGTCCTTGGTCGTAATACATTTGATTATACTATCAACTATTTATAATCTCATAGTTGAAAAATAATTTAAAATATTAATCTAGATAAAATTAACAATTTTATCATTGAAATTATAAGATGCTAGCAAAATAGTTTGTAAATCATATAAAATTACAATTTCATTTCCTCATATAAATTTGTCTCTAAATTACTAAATTGAAGGACAAAATTATATATATATATAAATTATTATTTAAGGACAAAATTGAAACTTTATATCATTCAAGGATAATTTTACTAGTACTTTATGACATTATAGACAAAATTATATATTTTATTATTAATCTAGTTATAAAAATCACTTATAATACCAAATATTTGATGACACTTTTGATAGATTATGAAATATATTTCTAAGGCAAGCAAATAATAGGAAATATTCAGTGTTTATAATTAATTATCATAATTAATATTACATTGAATTATTTTTTAAAAGTAAAATTAATTCGTTCTAGAATATGCTAAATATTATCATGACTTTTCTGCAGTGGATTTTAAAAAATAACATAATCATGGATAATAGATAAAAAAGGTAAAATTAGCATACATTGTGATGAAAAGGGAATTACAATTGACTTCCATTTAATAAAAACAAACCAATATTAAAGATAAAAGTAAATAAAATAATTAAAGGTAAAAACCAATCAATCAATAATCAAAATTTAGCTAATAAAATTTATTGCAAATTAGAAGCTAATTAAAATTTAATTTTTTGTATTTTTGAACAAAAGTATTTGACTGCTATACTTAATTACTATATTTTACTAATTATGTTTTAATTAGTTTTTATTATCCTAATATGTTTGATTGTATCATTGATTGTTTATAGTCTGATGATAAAAATAATTATAATAAAAAATTTAAAAGAATAAAATATACTATCATGATTATAGAATTTGTTCAGAATGTCAAATATTAGATGAAACCTTCAACTCATTATGAAATATATTTTAGAGGTAAGCGAATAGTTAAAAATATTTTTTGTATTATTCTTTTATGTAATTTTGATTGTTTGGTAATTAAAAAAATGAAAATGATGAATATTATAATAAAGAAAAGCTCTAACGGATATTTATCAACTTAGCGACTAATAAAAATATAATAGAATTATGATCATGTTACTTAATCAATTAAATTAATTTTTTAAAATTTAAAACTAACGTACAGTGTGTTAATGATAAACGTTAATCAAATAAAATAGATAAATTAATATATATATATATATATATATATATATATATATATATATATATATATATATATATACTTTTATAAATTCATAGACCTATTGTTAAGAAATAAATTATTTAAATAATTTTAAAAAGTTACACAAATTAATGTAAAAAATTTTATAGAAAAAATTAAAAATTATTTATGAAATTAATGTAAAATAAATAATATTTGAATAAAATATATCAAAACTAACTGATTATAGGCATTTAAATTATATGTTTTCTTATACATTTGTTATTGAAAAGTTATTATTATACTCATAAATTAATGTTTAATTGAACTTTTTATTTTCATTTTTTTAATATTAATTATTATAATTTCTTGTAAAAATTAATTTCATATTCAAGAAGTAAGGGAATAATTATTTTATATTTGCTAATTATCAATAATCAAAAAACAATTTCAAATATAATAAATTATCAAATTAATTTAATTTTAAAGGAAAATTAATAAAAATAAATTTTACATATTTTTAATTATAATATTTATTTTAATTAATAATAAAATTCAATTAAATAGTAGTGTGAAATCACTAAATTAAAATAGAAAAAAGTACAAAAAATTTTAATACTATTAGTTACATGTGAAGAATGATATATTTTTTACCTTTGTATTTATGAAATTCTTAGAATTAGGATTAATTGAATAAAGTGGATTTTTCTTTAATTAGTTTTTATATAAAATAAATA
Organism: Sindora glabra; assembly: GCA_020226215.1. NCBI lineage: Eukaryota > Viridiplantae > Streptophyta > Magnoliopsida > Fabales > Fabaceae > Sindora > Sindora glabra. Next base: position 83,223,699 of record CM035226.1, read on the forward strand.
TCAATATATATTTAAAAAAAATGATATTGGCATAATGTTATTACAATAAATTACACTATGATACCATTTCATGGACCTCCTTTCAAAGAGATGTTAACTCTGATCATTATCTTAAAGAGATATCAATTTATGAATTATTACTATTATATTTTTAAGATATCATTTTTTAATACTTTTTCATTTTTATCCTTTTTATACGAGATTTTCAATTATTTTTCATCCAGTTTTAACACTTTGTGTGTTTATTTTGGCATCATTGTCGAGGATTATTTTTTCCTATATATTACTAGTAGTATATTATACAATTATTCAAGTATTCCAATTAGCAAATTGCATTGTGGTACCATTTTTTAAACTTCCTTTCAAAGAGATGTTAGCACTGATCTTTATTTTAAAGAAGTACTAATTTTATGAATTATTACTATTATATTTTCAAAATGCTATTTTTTAATTGCTTTTCATTTTTATCCTTTTTATACAAGATTTTTAGTTATTTCTCATCTAATTTTAATGCTTTGTGTGTCTATTTTGGCACTGTTACCGAGAATCATTTTTTCCTACATATTATTAGTAGTATATTACATAATCATTCAAGCATTCCAATTAGTAGATTGCATTTGTTATTGCATTGCTTGCATTTTAAGGTAGCTAGTTTTTTTGCATATACCTACATCCTTTTGCATTCTTTGATTTTTTATTATTTCTCCATCTTAATTCATCATATTTTATCATAATTAATATCATTTAATATTTAAACAGAGGTTTTTAGCCTAGAGAAACCAGTTGTCAAGCATTTTTTAGCTTACCCCCCGAAACTGTACTGGGTCTTACTAGCTCCAATTGAGCTAAAATTTTTATAAAAGCTAATTTTGATTTTTCTCATTAAAAGTCACTAGTTTTTCTTCTGAGATAGGGTTTTTTTTTTTTTTACCAAATTCCACTATTTTAATCACTTTTAATTTTTGTAAATTTTTATTGCATTTTTAGGTTCTACATGGTTATAGAAATTTTTTTATGGTGGTTCTATAATTTTTAAAAATGTATAAATAGATTAATTAAATGTGGTTAGATCAATTTTTTATACTATATTTACATTTTCGTATTCTTTGTCCCTATAGTGCTTCTATAGTTTATTTTATGTAATGTTGTATAGTGACAATATATGACTCCTTCAAATAAATTAGTTGGGATGTATCTGTTATGAATAAAGTGAATTCTGGTAGCTAAATTGTGGTGAACATGGATGACAATAACATTAATGAAAAAATATCACATTACTATTTCATATAAAACAGTAATAGTAGTGAAAAAAAGTATCATGCTAAAAACATAAAATACTCTCATAATTAAAGAGTCCTTCTTAATTATCATTAAGAGTATAGTTTCAGGCATAAAAGTAATATCAACTATTATATGTACATTAAAATAAGATGATAAAAGTAATTATTGTGCATGTTACTGTTTTGCATGCAACAATAACATGTAAAGGTTTAAAGCATAACATGATATGTTTCTTCCTTTTGTTATTGTGATGAAATGAGCTTAAAAATTACATAACTGCTTATGTGTTATTGTTTGGTTACTATCTGATGCCAAATAGTAATATCATTGGAAAAGCTAATTTAAAGTATGGAAAAATAAAATGAAGATTATTATGCTAATGTTTAGACTTAAGATGGATTGATTGAGTAAAAAATAAAGTTCTTTATGAGAGAAAATTGAAGCATAATATGTGGGATTAGATGTTATTATTTAGGATCCATAGTAATATCATGCCAAAGAATACAAAACATGCCTAATGTTAACAAGTACATTACAATAACATAAGAAACACAATCATCATGCATGTTACTGTTTAGGTAACTCAGTTGCACCAAACAGTAACATTAGTGGCAAAAGCAAGATTAAATTATGATAAAGAAAGATAGGTACTATCATAATTATATTTACATTAGAAAATAAATTAATTGAGTTAAAATTAAAGTTACTTACGAGATATAATGTAAAGACAACATAAAGGATTGCATGTTATTGTTTGGTATTCAAATAGATGCACATTTTCAACATATGTGCTTCCATATTTCTCTTTATGATACAAATAGTAACATGACTTAAATAATATATTATTATTACTTTTATGATTATGTTTAGATTGAAAATAGAGTGATGAAGTTAAAACTGAAGTTTATTATGAGATATAATCCATAAACAATATGTTAGATTACATATTTCTATTTAGTATCAAAAGAGTAACATTATGGATAAATCAAGTCTCATTAACAACTAAACTGCTAAAAAATAATATGTTACTATTTAGTCTCTAAATAATAATATCAATTAAAAATTTAAAATAATCAGATAAATATATTTTTATTAATAATAAAACTACCAAAAAATAATATATTAATGTTTGATATCCAAATAGTAACATCAACTAAAAATTTAAAATAAATAAATAAATCAAGTCTCATTAATAATCAAATTATCAAAGAATAGCATGTTATTATTTGATCTTCAAATAGTAACATTAACTAAAAATTCAAAATAATTAAATAAAAGTATTCTTATTAATAACAAAACTTTCAAATAACAACATGTTATTATTGTTTGGTATCCAAATAGTAACATTATAAAAATCTAAAATAAATAGATAAATAAGTCTCATTAATAACAAAAGGGCAAAAGAACAATATGTTATTATTTACATACCAAACAGTAATATGTTACTATTTAGTATTCAGATAATAATATCAATTAAAAAATCTAAAATAAATAGATAAATCAAGTCTCATTAGCAATCAAATTACTAAAGAATAACATATTACTATTTACGGATCAAACAATAATATATTATTTGGTATCTAAACAGTAATATTAATCAAAAATTCAAAATAAATGGATAAATCAAATTTCAATTATAATCAAATTACTAAAGAACAATATGTTGTTATTCGCTCTCAAGACAATAACACAAACTAAAAATTTAAAATAAATAGATAAATTAAATTACACTAATAACCAAATTGTCAAAGAATAACGGTTTACTATTTGTAAATTAAATAGTAACATATTACTGTTTAGTTTCTAAATAATAATATCGATAAAAAATATAAAATAATTAAATAAATATATTCTCATTAACAATAAAATTATCAAATAACAATATCAATTAAAAACCTAAAATAAATAGATAAATCAAGTCTTATTAGCAATCGAATTACTAAAGAACAACATATTACTATTTACGGATCAAACAATAATATATTGTTTGGTATCTAGACAATAATATTAATAAAAAATTTAAAATAAATAGATAAATTAAGTTTTATTTATAACCAAACTACTGAAGAATAATATATTATTATTTGCTCTTGAGACAATAACATGAACTAAAAACTTAAAATAAATAGATAAATCAAGTCACACTAACAATCAAATTGCTAAAGAATAACAAGTTACTATTTGTAGATCAAACAGTAACATATTACTGTTTAGTCTCCACATAATAATATCGATAAAAAATATAAAATAATAAAATAAATATATTCTCATTAACAATAAAACTATCAAATAACAATATGTTCCTATTTGTAGACTAAATAGTAACATATTATTATTTGTTATCTAAATAGTAACATCAGTCAAAAATTTAAAATAAATAATAAATTAAGTCTTATTAACAATCAAACTATTAAAGAACAGTATGTCACTATTTAGTCTCATTAAAATAAATATTATAAAAATACATGATGTGATATTTTTTAAATTCAGATTGAACCATAACCCTAAACTTAATATTTCAAATTGGTTATTCTTGTAGTATTATATTGTTGATCAGTATTTTAATTTTAGCATTTTAATAAAATATGACATTCAAATATTATTTTTTATATATTATTAGTTATGTTTAATAGTAATATTAGAAAATGGATTAATAATGATATAAAATCATCAAAAAAATTATTTAATTAATAAACCCAACAAAAAATCAAATTTGATTCACAATAGATGTTAAATATTCTAAATTTTTAATGAATGAAAAGAAAATATATAGTAAAAATTAAAAATTAAGGATTTTTTAAATAATAGATTAATTTTTATTGACATGCTAACATATAAATAAATGATAGTGTTAGATTAATTTATATTAAAAATGAATTAAATTTAATGTTATGAAATTTTTCATATTTTAAGAGATTGAGTATTTTATTATTTAAATTTTTAAATTTTTAAATTAAAAGTATAAATATGAAATTTTAATATAGTAAAATTTAATGATAAAAATATTTAATTTTCTAAAAAATAGAAGTCCAAGTAGCATTATTTAAAAAATTGTAAGATAAGTTATAAGTCATTGAATGGTGGTGCATTGTTTTGGTCTCCTGGATTTTATGGTAATTTATTATTAGTCAGATGGACTTAAATGAAAAAAAGTGAACTTATGATACCTTATTGCAATTTATTGTAACAAATAGTATTGGCCCAATTTTTTTCCATTTTATTAAATTAAAAATTAACATAATGAAAATTTTTCCAAAAAAAAATACTTTTGGTAGTAAGTGAGAAAATAAATAATTTATAATAAGTAAAATTAGATGATAAAAACTTCAAATTCTCTATTTGAATATTAACCATTTTATTAATTTTTTCTTTGATAGGTACAACTTATAGATTATCATATGAAACTAATTTTTTTAATGATATATAAAAAATTAATATATTAGTCAATGTAGCACAATCATAAATAGAAGAATGAGGATAATAACTACTTTGTCATATAAAATGGATTATATCAATCAATTGATCGATCTTTATATTCTAATAATTATGTTCAATGTTAAAATTCATAAAAATTTCATTTTGGGAATAAGGATAATCTTTTTAAACTTTTTGAATTACAAATTTCAATATTAGTTCCTTCATGAAGACATTTCTTGAATTTGTCATTATGAATCTTAGGAATAGAAGAATGAATCTTACTTCCTTAAAAAGCAAAAAAAAATACATTACATCTTTGAAAAAAAAAATTCTATTTATTCAATTTTAAGTATCATTTTAGAAAAAAAAATTGTTTCTTTTTTTTCCATTTTATAAAATTAAAATCATATTTATTATCTTCTTTTAAATATTACTCCTACTATCTAAATAAACATTCAATAACTTCACTTATTAATTAACTTTTGGTGGATGATATCTTAGTAAATTATAACTAATCTCTTTTAAAACCAAAGTTATTTATTATCTTTTTGAATCCTTACATTAATCTTAAATAATACTTAAAAAATGTTAAAAGGAGTAGTATAATAAAAAAAAATATATACATATATATATCAATTAATCTTTTTTGAAAGATACACAAATTTGTCCATTGAGAAAGAACATTTCGATGCTTTGGTTGCGCTGCCTTGTCTCAAGATTGAGAATAATGGAAGAAATGTTCATTATTATATATAGGAAGAATGATAACCAAGGATGACATTAAATAAAACTTGAAAAATTTTAAAATCAATGCATTAATTTAAATTAATTATAATAGTTTAAATGTTTGTAATAAACTAAATCATGAATAAAATTATTCTATCAATTGTTCTCATGACTTATTTGACCGAATAAAATTTTCGAATTATAGTGTTTCAAAGAAATTTCAAACAAAGCTCTAAATTAAATGAAGAAAAAAATTAGTATCATACGTTGCACTGCCAATTGTTTCTAAACGACTTTTTTGGGTTGTTTATCATTTTTTATAATTGTAATGTTTTAAAAGAACTTAAAACAATAATTTTGATAACATGATATAAAACTATTTTATTTAATTTAAAAAATGATATTGATTTCTTTAATTATAATTATAATGTTTTAAAAAACTAAACTAATAGTGTGATGAAATATCATTTATTTAATTAAAAAGATTAGATAATAAGAGTTTAATTAAAAAGATATTTTGTTGAAATTTCTAATTAATCATGATTTGATGCAAATAAAATATATTAATTCATGATTAAAATTTTATTAATGTCTTGAATTATCATGATAAAATGTTGAGATTTTTAATTAGTAAATATTTTTTAAATCGACGAGTTTTTCATAATATTAACATTTAATTATATTAATTATCATACGATTTACCATATGATATCCTCTCATATTTCTTTTGGTAATGAAATTTCCTAATAAACTTGCACGTGTACCATGAATGCTATTTTTTATAAACTAGAAATGGCGAAGACTATCATACCTCAAGTAAAAGTATAATTACATTGAACACGTGACATAAGGAAAACCCTCGAAATGATAGAGATTTCCAACGAGAAGTTCAAACTTGATGTGGTTAGTCATTCGATATTTACCCTTTCAACCCTTAAAGAACTTAGGTTAGAAGTAGAACCTAAACAAGCAAAGTTCGGCCATCAATTTATTGGGTTGAACATTTTTAAATCATAAATTTTGATTAGGTAATTATTTTCAATATAATAATTATTTTAATTATTTATTTTTATGTGATCTTCATTGTATTTTTTTAAGCTTTTCTTTAATTTTTACAAATAAATTTTCATACAAACTTTTCTCTTTCAATCAAGTAATATTAAAATATTTGTATTTGAAATTTTAATATTTCTTGACTTTATTTACAAAATAATATAATTATACAAAAATTTTATATATAATAAGTATATAAAAATTATACTTTTCTAAATTAAAATTACAACACAAAATAAAAAAATCGTAAGTAAAACTTATTTTGAAAATTGTAAAAGATACAAAACTTTTACAACCTATCATTAAGATAGAAATAGGTTAGTTGACTTATGACATCCTTAACACCTAACCTAATCTATTTATAAAATAGCATAGATTTATATTAAAATTTTGGATCATTTTAAAAATGAGATATTTCATATTATTTAAAGTTATTCCATTAGACTAACCTATATTTTTATATATTAAATTATATAATATAAAAATATATAAAATATTTGGATAAAATTTTTTAAAAGTGTATAAAAAATTCTAACACGTCATCTTATATTATAAATTTTAAAATGTATAAAAAATGCTAACACATTCTCAATTTTTTAATTTTATTTTATATTATAATTATAATATTATATTACAATTATTTAAATAACTAATTTATAATTATTATCATAATATTTATATTTATTTTGAGATCTAATTAAACTCGCATTCAATTTTGAACTTATTAAAATGTGTAATGTTTATTAATTTTTTAACAATCTTATATGTAATACAGAATTTGTTTATTATAATTGTGGAAAAAAATATAACTTCATTAATTAAAATTAGAAGATACAAATTTTATAACTTTTCATGATAAAATTATTGTAAAATCTAAAAATTTAAAACATTTGAAAGAGTGTAATGGTGACCACATAAAAAATATAATTATTATAAAAAAATAGAAACTAATGGTAATTTTATATAGAGTCAAAGCATTAGATCATCTTGCAATAATTATATGTCCCTTGAGCCAATATAGTTTGCACCATATAGTTTAACTGTTAGATAATTTTAACTTAAGATATTTTACACAATTTATACATTTAGCTACTACTAATTCAATTCTTAAAAAAAATAAAAATTTTAGATCATTTTAAAAATATCATATCTTATGCAAAAATAAAATTTTTTGAATAATTACTAGAAAGTTATTATAAAAAAATCCTAAAAAGCTTAACTTTTTAAATGGTTGCTCTGCCATTTGTTCATATCTTATTTATCAATAAGTACAAATTTTTATGCCTTTAAATTTTAACTCAAGGTATGAAGCAACTAACCACTGTGGTCCTCTTTATAAGTGTTGATTGTATCTCTAACTATAAATAGAAAAAAGCGTAGAAAGAACTTCAACTCCAATCAATAGTGTTTTCGGTGCCAATCATGCTTTTAAGGAGAAGTTTTTTGCAAGGAAGTGGATCATAAAATGGCAATTGAGAAAGATGATTTCTCTAAAGAAGTAGTAAGAAAATCAAGAACACCTATCTTCTAAATGAAGCTAATATTGCAACTCCAAATAGAATCCCCACAATGCCTGCTAGGGGAGAAAGGAAATTAGTATCCTATAAAGATTGCTTATTGGTCATATCCCAAGGGCTTACCAACAAGCTTTTCTCTTGGATGAAACAATAAAAATGGAAACTAGTTCAGATTCAAAGGATGAGGAACCATTAAAGGAACATGAGCTAAAAGTAACTTTGTTAAAAGAAGCAAAATCTACCATAAGACAGAAATGGAAACTATCCCTAATAATTAAAAGTTTTAGGAAGAATGTTAGTTATAACTACCTTAAATGGAAACTACAAGAGCTATGGAAAACTAAAGCTAACTTAGACATCATTGATCTTGGTCAAGGTTTCTTTATTGCCAAATTTTTGACAGAAAATGATCTTTAAGGAACTCTAAAAAGAGGACCTTGGTTTATTGCTAGCCACTACTTGACAATTTGTAAATGGACTCTAGATTTCATGATAACAAATGTGTTTCTACAATTAGTTGCAGTATAGGTATGGCTCCCAAGTTTTCCAGTTGAATATTATGATTAATTAATTTTAAAAGAAATTGCTTCTATGATTGGTCCTGTTCTTAGAATAAATGCTTACACAATTTCTGAAGCTAGGGGTAGATATGCAAGATTTTATGTTCAACTTGATCTTGATAAATCCCTCCCTAGAAAATTAAAATTAAGGGAACTTAAATATATTATTTAGTGTGAAGGTTTTAATTTATTTTACCAATCTTATAGGAAAATTAGATAATCCGAAGCTAAATGTCCTTGCAGTTCTAATTTGGAATCAAGTTCTGGTAGCTTGGATCTAATGGAAACTTAATCAAAATAACCTAACAATAATTCTCAAAGCAAAATGAACCAATAATTTTTGGATAAGGTACCAAAAGATGGCTGGTCAATTGTTCTCTCTTGAAAACAAAAGAAAATTGATCAATTGTCCAAGAAACAAAATAAAGTCCTTGTTGACAAGACCCCCCATACTAACTCTATTGATAAAAGGACAGTTAGAAATAGTGGTTTAGTTAAAAATACAAAACCAATACTCAATGAAGTATGAAAAGTTAATCTAATCAGAAAAATGATAAGATTTTATTGAGCTCTCCAAACTAAAACAAATCCCAAGTTAAACCTAACACTTCAATAAAGTCTCAAAAACTTTCCCTATCCTTTCAGGAGAAAATGCATTTTTATAACTATAGCAAGGCATCTTTAAATAAGGAAAAAACTTAAACCCACCTTGAAGCTAAGAAATTGCTAAAGGAAACCTCCCCCTAACCATCTTCTTCTAATGGCTCCAAAGTCCTTTCATAGTAGCCACTTTAACAAAATTAAGGAATCTCACAAGAACTATCCCAAAAACTCATGGAAGGAGTGGAAACTAAGTTAATGCAAAGCTTTTGGAAACACCTATTCCCCAGTTCAATCTTAAAGTTCCCAAACCAGTAACTTTCCAATAAGTTACCCTTTCATCCAACCAATGGAGAGTTAAGGTATCATCTTCAAAGGGAAATTAATGTTGATAAACACCAACTTATTGGGAAATAACCCCTTAAACCCTTTAAACTTTCCTTATTAGATAGATGTGGAACTAAAAGTAGCTTGTACCAACCCAATATTAATGTTAACATAAAAGAACTTGAATGACCTTTTCTTTTGATAATAGAAGATTTAGCAGGGTTCATTCTCGATTTTCAAGCCTAATTGGAGACACAAGCTCTACTCAAGCTAGGAATTTGTCCAACATTGCAAATATCACAAGTGCAAAGCTTAGCAGAATCCTTCATGGCAAGAACCAAAACTGAACCAACTTATAAGATGGATAAGATAAACTTACTGGATTACCCAACCATCATGAGGATTCAAGGTTCCTAGAGGAAGGTAATTGCCTTCATGGTAGCCAAATCCACCCTGACATTTAGTTTGGATCTCCAGACAATATTCATGCCAATATGAACTAAACCCAACATAAAGTGGATTTCAATCCCTTGGAAACCAGAACCTTGAACATTTCATGAATCCTAATAGAGGATTAGTTGATAGAGGGTCCTCCAACCATCCTTAACCATGCTTTGATTAATTGTTTCCTCCTTAAGGACTTTAAGATGAAAATCTTACTTTGGAATTGTAGAAGAGTGGGTAACAAGACTTCATGATAGTTGTGAAAGATCTCATTTCTCGTTATAGACTTAACATGTTTATCCTAACTAAAACTAAAATGTTAGGAGATAAAGCTGCTACCATTTGTTCTATTCTCCCTTTTAACCATTATGTCTTCTCAGAAACAATTAGTAAGATAGGGGGTATATAAGTCCTTTGGAGAGATGACAACACGAACTTCTAAGCTCTTAACTTTACTGAACAAGAAATCCATTTAGTGATCCAAGTAAAGAACTCTACCTTACAATGGCTAATCTCTACTATTTATGGTAATCCTAGGTTGCATGAAACAAAATTACTTTAGAATAATCTTTCTATGTTAGTTAGTCTCCATTCTATGCCTTGGTGCATCCTAAGAGATTTTAATGATGTTTTGTTCAATTATAAAAAGCTAGGAGGTAGACCTATTGATCCTCATAAAGTCCAACTCCTTAAAAACTACCTTGATGCTTATGGAATGATAGAACTAGGATTTATAGGACCTCCTTTCACTTGGTCAAATTCCAAAAATGATGAAAGCCTCATTCAAAACATATTGATAGGGTCTATGCAAATTCTAGTTGGTTACTTCTTTATCCCTAAGCAGTTATTGAACATCTTCCGAAAACTCATTCAAATCATTACCCAATTCTCTTTTGTCTCCTTTTAAAAAATCTTACGTACCCTAGACCTTTCAAATTGGAGTCTATTTAGCTTAGACATCCTTCCTTCCCTCTTTTCGTAAAATAGCATTAGGGTGGTCAACTTTTGGATATCCAAAGGATCATCCTTCCTTTTATTCAAAATCTAAAAACTTGGAACAGGGAAGTTTTTGGTAATATATTCTCTAAGAAAAGAATAATCACTACAAGACTTAAAAGAACAAAAGCTCTTTTAGCTTCTTAACCTAACAATAATCTAATTTACCTTTAGAAGAAATTAATGCAAAAATACCAAAACATCTTTCTCGAGGAGGAAGAATTTTGGCATAAAAGATCTAAACTTCAATGGTTCATTGAGGATGATAGAAATACTCGCTTCTACCACCTCATAACCCTTATTAGAAGAAAAAATAATAGAATCTCCAAACTAATGCATCTTAATAGAGAATGGACTAAGAATCACCTGGAACTTGTTAACCTAGTCAAAAACTACTTAATAACCTCTACTCTTTTAACCTAAACATAGTAAAGGACTAGGATTTATAGGGTGATTAGCTTATCTATATGCATCCAAACTCCTTTGACAAGCTTACTAGGATTTTTTATGAGAATGGAATCAAATTGGCCCTTTTTTCTCAAAAGGAAAATAAATCTCCTAGTATGGATGACCTCAGCCTAGGGTTCTATTAGAAGTTCTAGTTTATGATAAAAAATGTAGCGATTCATACCATCAAGCTGGTATTTAGTAATGGTACTATTCCACCCTTTATTAATGACACTTTCTTGACTCTCATTCCTAAAGTAAAAAATCCTCACTTTGTCAATCAACTAAAGCCTATTAGACTCTGCACAATAGTGTATAAAATCATCTCCAAAATCATCTCCAAAATCATTGTTTATAGGCTTAGTCCTTACTCGAATGATATTATATCCCTTACCTAGAATGCTTTCTTACTTAAGAGATATTCTATAGATAACATAATTGTTACTTAAGAACTTTTCATACTTTTAGGATAAAAATTGACTTGGAGAAAACTTATGATAAAATTGAATGGTGCTTTATTGGGAGAATGCTAGATTTCTATAAATTTTCCCTTAAAAAACCTAATCATGAATTACGTATCCTCTTCTAATATCTCTATCCTTATCAATAGGGGAAAATTGATAGTTTTCAACCATCTCAGGGAATAATATAGGGAAATCATATGTCCCCTTATATCTTTATCTTATGCTTTGAATTTCTTAGCTTTCTAATCCAACGAGTTGTGGGCCAAAAAGATTGGACTCCTATTTCTCTTCATGTCAATGCCCTACCTTTTCCCACTTTTTTGGCTAATGATATAGTCTTGCTAGCTTAAGCTACACCGAGACATAGTGCTTGTATAAAGGATATCTTGCCTTTCTTTCATTCTATTTTTGGTTTGAAAGTTAGTACTAGCAAATCTAAGGTTGTTTTCTCTCCCAATACTCTTTCTCCCGTTCAAGAGGAAATTGTGTCAATTTTAGGAATTAAGAGCACTCAAAACTTGGGAAACTACTTTGGGTTCCCTATTCATGTTACTAGTAAGGAGAAATCCTTTGATTTTGTTCTTGATAAATTAAGAGCTAAACTAAGTGTCTAGAAAAATCGTTGCTTGAATCTAGTTGGTAGGAAAGTGTTAGTCAAATATATCCTTGAAAGTATTCCTAACCATTTTATGCAATATGCCATCATTCCTAAAGGAATTGGTAATAAAATTGATAACATTTCAAGAGACTTCCTTTGGGGTTCAACTCTAGAAAATTAAAAATTGCATTTAGTTGGTTAGAACAAAGTGACTCGATCTATTGAGGAGGGTGGTTTAGGTTTAAGGAAATCCTATGTTCGAAACCTTGCTCTCCTGACTAAGTTTAATTAGAAATTCCTTATTGAAAGAGATAAACCCTAGGCTAAATGCTTATATAAAAAGTATGTGCTAAATAGAACTAGCCCAAAATCTATTGTTTCCCCTATTTAGAGATGCATGAGGGCTGTGAGAGGCTTTCTTAAGCAAGGGATTAGATGGCTTCCTTCTAATGGCCATTCAATCCATTTTTAAAAGGATAATTGAACCAGGCTAGGTAGCTTAAGATTAAAATTCCAAGGTTCTTTAATTGAAACTCAAGAAGCTTGGAAAGTAGATAACCTACTCCTTACCCCAGGTGTTTAGTATCTACACCAACTACATTCCTTCTTCAATCTAGTCTTTGTGCATACGATTCAAAGCATACATGTAAATAATCAAAGTACACATAATGATGAAATCATATAGGGAATTTCAAAGGATAGTAATTTCTTATTATCAAAAACCTATAACTTCATTAAATCTATTAAAGAGGATTATATTCTTGTAATAGGTGTTGAAGGTAAATGGATCTGAAAACTTATGGTCCCTTCAAAAATTGAAATGTTTATTTCGTTATTCCTTCAAGGTAGCATAAAAATTAGGAAAATGTTAAAGCACAAATAGATCATTACAAAAAACTCTTGCTACCTATGTCAAAATAGTGTGGAATCTCAATTCCACCTATTCAAAGATTGGCCTCACACCTCCGATCTTTGGAAGAAAAGTGGCATCCCTAATGTCATGTTACAGAGCTATATTAGAGAATCCCAAAATTAGGTGAAAGATAATTATATAACATCAGTTATTTATCACAAGTTTAATATACCTTGAAATATTGTTTTCACCATAGGTATTTGGAATATATGGCCATTCAAAAATAATATTTCTCATGGGAAATTAAATTGGCAACATCCAGGTACTCAGATAAAACAACTAACTCATCGTATTATCTCTAAAGCGATGGAATCTTTTATTGTCATTAACAATAGAACCCCAAAATTTGGGAAGAATCTTAACTGTCATCTTGTGTGAAATGGAAATCCCTCAATGAAGGTTGGCACACACTTAACTCTAATGGTGCGGTCGCAAGGAACTTGGGTTTGGTCGGCACCAGAGGATTGATTAGGGATTCGAATAGCCATTGGTGCAAGGGTTTTATGATTGGATTGGGAATGATCCACACTATTATTGTTGAATTCTGGGGACTCCTTGAGAGCTTTAAAATTACAATCTTTATAAGAATTTTCTATCTACATATCTAATTAGATTATCAATTAATAGTAAATCTATTACAGAAAGATGAAATTACAAATGTTTATTTGAGAAACCATATCCTTAAATGCAAGAAGCTGCTGCAAACATTCCAAACAACAATAGTTCAACACATCTTCAGTGAAGCAAACCAGGCGACGGACCTCCTTGCCAAGGGAGGACGATAGAAGTAGAACTCCCGTTAATTTTTGTGTAGTTCGCCCACGGATGTTCCCTCTCTCTTGTCCCATGATATTACTTTTATAACTTTTACCAGATACTTTAATTGCACAATGAACCCTCCCTAACTTTTCCTTTTCGTTATTAATTTTTTTTTTTTTAAAAAAAAACAACTTACCAATAGAACTATGGATATGAGTCATATGACTATGACCTGATGATGTTACTTGCCCGTCCATCACAACGGAAGTGGTCCCCACCGCACATGTCCCATATCTCTGTCGGCTAGACGCCAAAGTCATTTCCCGTCTCAAAAGGTCAGTATCTCCGATCAATCCTTGTCTTCCACGTAATCATCCATTGAACTGCGTGCGCCCAGGAATTCAAAGCAACCCTACGGGTCCATTGCTTGGACACCAAGGCGTATTGGACATTTCCAGCGGTATATTGTTGAAAATAATCAGTTATAATATTTAATTATAAAATAACTGATTATATATAATTTATTTTATATTTGATTATATTAATTAATAATTAATTATATATAATTTGATATTATTTAGATAATATATAAATTAATTACTTTTAGTATTAAATCATTAAAAAGAATAATAAAATATGAACGAAAGGTTTGCTATGATACTTCCAAGAATTTAGAATTTAGGATGATGTGGTAAAATACGGACCATTAAATGAGATTATTAAAAATTTTAATAATCTCATTTAATGATCTAAATTTTATCATACCACCTCAAGTTCCAAAACTTTAGAGGTACTTTAGAATTTTCCTATAAATGATTATGTTAGAATTATTAATTTTTTGATATTTTTATATTGTTATTTTAAAAATATATAATATTATTTATTATATATATTCTCAAATAAATAATATATATTATGTTTATGTAAATTTTTATTTAACATATATTCCTATTTATTTATTTAAATTATTTTTCATAAATAAAAAATTTAATTTTTTATAATTAAAAAAATTTATATTAATTTGATATTCAATAATTTAAACAAAAGTCACAAATAGTAAAATTATAAAAATTGAAAGTTAGTGATCGTTTGATTTGTTTGAAAAGTTCTATCTTTTTAGAAATTGAAAAGAGATAAATTATTTGATTAGTCATTATTTAACAAATTGAGAAAAATAAGATTTCCTTGAAAATCCTACTTCTTACAAAATATGAGAAGTTATTTACTCACATCTTCCATTGATAAGTTCTACTTTCTATTCTATTTATAAATATAATAATAAAATTATTTTTATTAAATTTAATTAATGATAATTAAAATTTATTAATTTATATAATTATAATATTAAGAATATAATATTCACTTTATTAATACTTATTAAGTGTTCAAAGTTGAACTAAATAAAATATAATAAGTTATCTTGTAAAAAGTATTATTTATTATAAGTCAACTAAATAATTTTGAGTATATATCAAGAAATTTATATAAAAAATTATTTTTTATAAAATTTAACTTTTTTTAAGAAATTATTTCTTATGTGAATCAAATAATTTCTTATTCATAAACGTAAAATAAAAGAATAAAGTCTGGGTGTATATATGTTACACTTTTAAGAATATAAAATTTTATTTATTCAAGTATTTGTCTACTTATTATTTGAATCAATTATTTTGTTTGAATGATATACCAGGAGTTTTAGAAATTTAGAAGGAGAAGAAAAGTACATCGTTAAAATTTAGAAAATTAATATGAGAAACAATTTGAATTATTGAATATGTTAGATGAATTTTGATAATAAAAAAAGAAAACTCTAGTATACCTAAAGTAAAAGTATAGGTAACCAGTAATTAAATAATTTTCAAGTTATTGGATTCCTTACTTCTTTAAATAAATGGCCAATATTTAATGATAGAAGACTTATTTTATAAGTTAAAATATTTATTTTACAATTTTTATTTCCAACCCCACTTAATTTTTATTATTACAAAAATAACTATAAACTGAGCTTGTTATTAATTTTTTCAAATTTTTAATGGGTTAACATTAAACTAGACATGCTTTTATAAATTTTGTTAAAAATTTTATTACTTTTCACAACTTTTAACAAGAAATTTTTTATGCAATATTGAATAATGAAGTTTTAACTATTTATTTATTTATTTGCATACAAAAATTATATACAATTGTATATAAACTGTAATTTTTTTATAACAAAATTTATAAATTATCTGATAAAATTTTTAAAAAAAATTATGAAACTCTCAATTACATTTTGAGGCATAAGAACATTTAAAAATTATTTCTATTTTTAATTAATCACTCATTTTTAAATATTCATTTAATTTTGTTAAAACATGTTAAATTGCAATGAATACTCTATTTTATTTGCAGCACAAAGTGATGATTTCAGTTACTATAAGAAATATATTTACTATTTCATAAATGTAATATTAAAAGGATTATCATTTCTAGTTATAGCATGACAATTTTATCTTATTAATGCATCATTATTCTTTTTTGATAATGTGACACTTCGTTATTCATTTTCTTATGAAGTTAATATGATAAAATAAAAAATAAAATTTATTATTTATTTTTATCTCATTTTAATTTTTAATAAATTAATAAACAAAAGATAAAAATATCAAATCTTAATTAATCACATAAATTATTACCATCATCTCTATCTTAAATTTTACAATTTATTTTTTCATATTTTTAAATTTTACTATTTATTTATCTTTAAAACTTCTTTTGACTTTAAAAATTAAGAAAAATAGAATTAGAAAGAAAAATTATAATTAATCTCCTAAAATTAAGATTCTACTTTTATATTTTTTATAAATTTATAATTTTAATTTTAATTTTTTCCTTATTCCTATATATCTATGAGTATGAGTTTTTTAAACTTGACAAGTAGAGATATAAAAATGAAATCCTAATTAATCTTTGAAATTTAAATTATATTATTATCTTTTTATCCAATACAAATTTCTAATCTAAAGTTTGATTTTATAGTTCATTATGAAAAATATTTACTTTCTTATACTAAATTATACTTTGTTATAATCAAGTAAACTTACAAATATTTCATCAACTCAATAAATAAATTAATAAATTCTATTATTATTCTTTGATATTTTCAATTATAATAAATTAGCACATTGTTAAATTATTTTATAGCCATTGCAAATATATAAATTTTATTACTCTAGCATAATTCATACAAATTAATTAACGATTGATATTATATTTCATAATTAAAGTGTTTGTCTTAGTTATTATTGTAATTTTTAAATAAAAGAGATAAGTCTTATCATAAAAATAATTATATTTCATCATTTAATGTAATTTTGGCTATTAAAAAATGAAAATTAGTGTTTATTTTTTATTTTTAAGATTGGTTATATTACCAAATGGTGAAAATAACAATTTTCCTCTAAACTTTTATGTAATACCTTGAATAGAGTAAAGAAGTTTAAAGAAATTTTGATAAAGAATCTCCTGAACGGAAATTCAATAAGATAATTAGAAAAAGTTTGGGTAAATTATAGAGACATTTTAGAGTTATGCCTAACTAGAATTTTTGTAGAAATTATATTAGACTTAGCTCATAATATAATTAAAAACCTAACACTAAGTTTGAACAAATTATATAAAAGTTCAATAGAAAATTAAGAGTTCAGGTGGCCCAAAAAGCTTAAAGATTAGGCCCAAATTTAAAATAAACCATCTTAGCTTGTTTGGGCTAATTTGGCTTAATTTTTTTAGCCAAATCTAATCCTAAAAGTAAAAAAAAAAAAGCTTAAATAAAGTCCAAGCTTGTAGAGGAAGCTATTAGCAACAAGGTAAACAAGTGAAAAATTAGGGACAATTATTAGTGGTTGTTTCTAGGCATTTTATTTAGCTAAATTTTAGTAGATTATAAGAAATTATCTTTTAATTTTTAGCTTGAATAGCCATGCCCGATGTGCTAGGATTATCAATAAATTTTTACAAAAAAATAATAAAAGAAAGTTTATGAAAGAAGCTTTAAAATTAAAGTTTTATATAAAAGCTTTTTGCCCCATTTTTGCATAAATTTTTTTGCTCTTCTCCAGCCAAAATTGTGAGCTCTCTGGGGTTTTCTACTAAGATGTTTTACTTTCCAATAAATTCCAAGAGGTTCCCAAAGTAGTTCCATCAAATTTTTGCAAGATAACTTAGGTTTTTTTACATTTCTTTCAAGTTTTATGGAAATCTTCTCTTCAAAATTTCTAAAACTTGATTTGTTTTGGTGAAGTTGCTACTTTGAGAGCCATTTGAAAGGTTAAAAAATCAAAGGTTTAAAGTGAGTGGCAATTATCTCTTGTTTCCTTGAGCTTTCCAATCTAATTAAGTTGTGGTGCTATGTAATTTGACTTTGATATTGTACAAATATTAATATGATGGCATGATATTGGTTTGGTGTTAATGTTAATGGAAAAAGATTCATCAAGTTTTCCCCTTAAAAAAAAGACAATAGGATTATGTTGAATTTAGAAACAAAACTTTCAAGAAAGAATTATACATCTTTATGTTACTTTATGAAAATAAGGATTAGAAATTGTTTATATTTCAATTTTTGATATTTTAATGTTACAAATAGTATTAGGAGAGGTGTGGAGACAATTGAAATTTTTTGGAAAATTTTAGAATTATGAAAAGTTCATTTGTATAGACTTTAGTTACAATAGTTTAAAATAGAATTTTGGATTCTATATGTTGAAGTTTGGTACTATTTATGCCATAATTTGATTAAAAAAATTAAATTAAATAATTTTATTTAATTATTAGCATTTTAATAATCTTGCATAGTAACTTGGTGGCAATTAAAATTGATTTAGATGCCAAAAAGGTTTTTTTTCTACAATAACTCTAAAACTACCTAGAATTGATAATTCTAAGTTTTTTGATTTTATATGAACAGTACTTACATGAAATTTTTGTGAAATAATTGAAGTTTATTATAATTAAAATGTTAAGAATGTTATATCAAATTTAATGATGAATAGAAGTGAATTAGATATTGAAAAGAGGTTTTTATTCCAATTACTCATATGTTGTGCTATTATGTATTTCTTGTTTTAGTATTATGTGAATAGTATCCAAGGATTAGAAAATTGCAAGAAAATTAATGTTTGATGCTTATTAATGCATTATAAGTATAAGATAAAATTTTAGTAAAATTTTGAATTAATTTGAAAATTTAAAGGGCACTAAATTGTGGGAGTGTTTATACTTCCTAGCATGTTTAGTGTTTGTTATATCATATCCAAAATTGTTGCAAATAATTAAAATTTGTATTGAATGGATGATACTTGTGTTATACATTTGTTAGCCATTCAAAAGAATTGATTATTGCCATTATCTTGAATGGAAAGAGTGAATGCTATATGTGGATACAATGTCATGTGAGGATGAAATGTGAGCATATATGAGAATGGCAAAAAATTTTATGACATAATTAGTATTTTGATCATATCTTATCAAATGAGTAATTCATGCTAAAGCTAGTATCTTGATATTACTTGAATTTAATTTGTTGGGAGGGAAGATATACATCCTTCACAAAGAAGAAGAGAAATGGTAAGGGTTAGAGGAATAAGGTTAAAGGCTTTATGTTTAGGATGGGTGGGGATAAGATTGGACTAAAAATATCAAGAGAAACTTATATACCAACTATTGACATTTTCTTTAACAACCTCTGTAAATAATTTATATAAGAGCTTTGATCATTTATTATTTTATACTATTATATTTATCTTCAATTGATTATGGTGAAAACTTTCTAGGAAAGGAGAAAACTAGTCATTCACTAAGTATTTCAATACTCACATTTTTATTGAATTTTATTTACAGATGCGTAGCACGAATCTTACCAAGATGACTAACACCTGCACCAGAACTTTCCTCTCTTCTTGGGTACCTTCTAAATAATATTTTATTATATTTTGCAAGTAACTTTGATAGGTCTTTGAGGAGATTATATTCTATAATTAAGGAAATAAATTTTGAATCTAATCTTTTTATAGTTAATCTTGTTCAGCAAAACTATTCACTAAAAGGCATGGGTAGTAGTTTTAGTTCTGTCAATATGCCTTCTTCCTCTTCTTCATCTATGGAAACATATCTTGAAGGGGACACTGAATGGAAATAGGGTAGCTCTAATTAAAGGTCCTTTTTAACAGTTTTCATGTATAAACTAATGTTAACATATAGTATATACTCTTGTATAAATATCTTTGGTATATGTACATTATGTTTAAAATTTTTATTTTTATGTATATGCAATCAATTTTATTTTCTATAAATATTTATTTATGTTCTTAGTAAAGTTAAAAAAAAGTAAATAGGTCATAAATGTTTTAAAGGCTTATAAGGATAGTGAGTTAGTATATTAATACTAGTTAGATATTTTTACGTCGATCATAATACTTGAGAATCAAATCATGACACTTTATAATTAGTTTGATGATATGTAAATGGATAATTAAGGTATTTAAATGTTAACAAAACAACACATGTTA
This sequence comes from Sindora glabra, assembly GCA_020226215.1. Lineage (NCBI taxonomy): Eukaryota > Viridiplantae > Streptophyta > Magnoliopsida > Fabales > Fabaceae > Sindora > Sindora glabra. The sequence goes on from CM035226.1 coordinate 83,244,349, forward strand.
AAGTGTCATTAGTTTACTAATCAAGGTATCAGTACTTGGAGTTTTACTCTAAGTATCGAAGAAATATGTGATAGCAAAACTTAATGAAATATTAGGACTTGAGTATAGTTTAAAGTAGGAAGGATTCATAAGATATTTATTGTATAGTGAATGAGGCAAATTAGAAAGAATAATTGATAGAGAAAATTTTCAAACTTTCTTTTTTCCCAAAATACGCTTTAGCCATTTACTTCCAATCTCCCCAAAAACATATACACTTATTTCATTTCTACCTTTTATTCATCATCATTATTAACTTTCTTTAGCAAAAAGAAAAAAAAACCAAGCTTGTAAGAAGAATTCCTCTAATTCTCTTTGAATTTCATCTTTTTACGATAAGTAACCTATCAATCAACAATCCCTCATTAACTAACTTCTCTCATTTCATCCATTTTCTTTTTCATATTTGATTTTTTAAGTTTGTTTTGTTAAAAAAAGTTGAAAAATAAATCCAAACACAAAAATCTTAATTTAATTGGAGTATAGAGACTTAACTCATCTCATTTCCATAGTTTAATCCTCTTACCTAAGCCTTGTGAGTAGTTTTTTTTACTAAAATTGCAATTTAAATTCATCATATTGTTTAAGATTTGGTATTTATAGTTTGTTCGATGATTATATATGAAAAGTGGTTTCATGCCTTAAAGTGGAATATGATTGTCCAAAGTTACCCTTTGGATGGTGGTAGTTGACTATAATTATCTAAAATGACTCTCTTAAGCCTTTTAATTAATTACATAGTTGATTATGGATGCTAGGATTCATCTTTGGATACCTATATTTAAGTATATAGTTAATTATTGTCCTACTTCATTATAATGCCATATATTTTACAATAATGTAAAGTGTCAAGATTTTTTAAATATGTAACATAAGAATAAATAATCTTAATTACAATAAATGAGAAGTCAAGGATCATGTTTCTAAAATAATGAAACCATGTAGATTTCGACATTATGATCCTATGTGACTTAAAAAGTTTAGTTATTTTATTTAAAAAGGGGTAAGCCATGTGAGGTCTTGTATGTAAACATAATTTTATTTTGATTATGATACCATGAGCATGAATTTGATTTAATTGCAGAGTTAGTTAGTTATGTTGTGAATTATTGCATAGATGAGAATGATGAGTTAGAGGTGATTAGTACTATGACATGATATTATGCATGGGATCTATGTGCTTTTTTGTAAGGAAATAAAGGTAACCTTGCAAGAACAAGGTTAGGGTTGTGTGGGATAAAAATAATGAGGGTTACAAAAAGAATACTTGCTTGAAATTTATTATTTATGTTTTATTTACAATTGCTACCATGTTCTTTAATATTATTCTTTTTATTATAATTTGACAGGTGATACCCTCATGGGTGGTTGGTTACATGAATGGTTAAATAAAGGTTATGTTGTTAGTAAGGATCTTATCTTATAGAGACTTGGATAAGATCTTAAATATTTCCTTATACACTTTCATTAAATCTATTTATTTTAGAATTGGATAAGATCTTAAATGTTTCCTTATACCATTTATACCTTTGCCTTTAGCCTATTTATTTTAGTATGATATTTTTCATTAAGTCTTATACTTACTTTCTTATGGATTAACTTTTTAAATACTCAAGTAAGATCAACCACCTCTTCCACCATAGTAAGTAGAGTGCCCTCCTTTAAGGGTTCTTTATCCATCTTTTAGTGAATTTAGTAACAAATATAATGGTACTATTATAAATTTTAATTATTAAGATTAAGCGAAATTAGTAGGTTAGTTTCTTTTGTTTAAGATAAGGGTTGAGCATTAGGATATGCATTGTGTAGTTAAGATAACTTATGGTTATGTGCCTTAAGGCTTATAAGTTAACCTTTTTATTTTTTTAGAATATAATTGCAAACTATGATGAATATTTTTGGAAATTAATATATGTTAGTTTTTCCCTAATGATTAAACATATGTTATAGATAGCTTCTTTATTGTGATAACTAATTAATATAGGCAAGGCTGATAGGATTATTCAAGAATAGCTGAATATGGCCAAAATGAGTTATGATAAAGTTAGGTATCATAGTATGGTCTAGGATTATACTTTAGGGTGGTAACCCTTAGTATTAGTTAAGCTACTTAATCACATTTACTATTAAAGAGGTGTTAACTAGAATTATATTAATGGTACATGTGTACCTGAAATCACATATCATCAATACCATTTTAATTAATCATACAACATCTATTATTAGTAGTAATGGATTACACTTAGTAAATCCTTATACTTATAACTGTATCTAGTAGTTTTATGAATTAGAAATGGTAATGTCTAGTAGACAACATCAAAGAGGCATTGAACCCAAGGATTCCTCTGTTAGTTCATAAAATCAAAATGGTAGTCAAAGAAAGAGTAAAAATGATCAAGACATTCCACCTTGAGCTATAAATTTACATTCCACCTTGAGCTATAAATTTCTTATTACAAGCTTTGACCTAAATTATGGAAGCCCTTAATTGCTAATAGGAATCATTAAGTAACAGAATCAAGATAATTAAGATACATAAAGATAGTACAAAAAAGAAAGGGATAAGATTGCATTAAAAGGAGGCCCTAAGAATCAGCTTCAAATTGTTCATGAATTCTCAAAACCTGAAGCCCTTTACTACTTGAGAATTAATTCTTTTATGGACCTATAACAATTTCTAGCTCAAATTGAATAGATAGGAAAATGCTTGAGAGCCTTAGACTTTTATTGATAAGATTAATAAGATAAAATTGGATGATATGGCCCATTCTTAGTTTACAAGCACAAATGAGCAATGAGATCAGAATGTTATGCCTTTGACCTAAGCGACTTTTCAAGAGACTTGTATTCATTTCTTCCTGCCACTAAAATTAAAGTAAGTTAGAATTTACTAATTCAAGTATTTGAAGCAACATAACCTCACCACAAGTGAATACAATATCTAATTCACTAGATTATCCCGATACATGAGACATTTAATACCCACAAAGAAGGTAAGGGTGGAAAGGATTGTCCAAGGGCTACGAGACTACTATTTTAAGCACCTAAATGTTAATGATGGCATTGTACATTAACACTTTTTAGATCAAACTCTTTGTTTAAAGTTTTAAACTAAGGAAAGAGAAGAGTGTAAAGCTTAAATGGGAAATAAAAAGAGGAGTAAGTTGGAAAATTTAGTTTTACTTAATTCATAAGGGAAATATTTCTTAAATTACCCTTATGAATAAAGAAAACAAGTTAATCACGGGGTTGATGAATTCGAGGAAAACTTCAAGTACACCAACCATGGAAAGAAATGTGATGTATTAATAAAATTTCTCTAGAGCCAATCTAGCTTTTTGAAATGAAGTTTTGTAAGGCCAAAGAATATTTTATAGGAAATTACCAGTGGTGCATGCAATGCAATAACAAGCACTATAGACTATATAGGAGAGACAATCTAATGTGTTATCAATTTGGCCAAGTAAATCATAAGGCAAGAGAATGCATAGGAGACACCTCAAATTTTGAGATTAACTTCCCACTTTTCAAAAAAGCACACCTATGACTAACTTATTTGCTCCAATAGGAAACCAAACCACTTTAAGGTAAGATAGTGAGGGAGGAAATCATCGGAAGAATATGAGAGCTAACCAAGCTTAAATTTTCACCTTAACCTAACAAGAAGCCCAAGTATTTATGTAGTGATGCTAAGTACTTTTAACATAAATGACATTTCTGCTACATTATTATTTGATCTTAAGTGCTATTTATTTTTTCATTTCAAGGAAAATTTTCTCTTTATAAAAAAAACCCTTATTATAATCTAAAATCACATTTGATAGTAATGATTCCTATAAATAAAATTGTTATAGCTATTCATGTGGTTAGAAAGTGTCCAGTAGTTGTTTATAGATGTTTTATGCCAAAAAAATTTAATGTTGCTAGATATTGCAGACTATGATATAATTTTAGGTATGAATTGGTTATTTAAGTATTGCACGTGCATGAATTATTTTGACAAAACTATAACCTTTCCTATAGAGGGATCCCTATCATTTACATTTTAGGAAAAAAGGATAACTGAAGTCATAAACTTGATTTTTGGCATGAAAGTATAAAAGCTTATTCAAAGAGGATGCATTGCTTATTTAGCCATGGTTAAAGATTTAAATAATCTAGCCTTAGACATGAATAAAGTCCCAATAGTATATAAATTTCTAAATGTGTTCCCAAAAAAGCTAGTCAGACTACCACCATATTAAAAAATTAATATCAACATTAATCTGGTGCTTGACTTAGAGCTAATTCCACACATCCTTATAGAATGAACTAATTGAGTTAAAAGAATTAAAGGATACAATTATATGAATTATTAAATAGGGGATCCATTCAACCTAGTTCATTTGTTTGTGGAGCACCAATATTGTTTATTAAAAAGAAAGATAGATGTATTTATATATGCATAGACTATTACTAATTGAACAAAGACTCTTTACCTCATTTTGATGGCCTGTTTAATCAGTTACAAGGTGTAAGATACTTTTAAAAGATAGACATGCAATTTGGATATTATTAATTAAAGATTCAAGAGGTAGATGTTCTAAAAATGGCTTTTAGAACTTAGTATGGATATTATGAATTTCTAGTTATGTCTTTTGACTTGACCAATGCATTGGTGATGTCTATGAATAAAGTGTTTAAGCCTTTCTTGGACAAATTTGTTATTATATTTATACATAATATTTTAATGTACCTAAAGAATGAGGAGGATTGTGCCTAACATCTTCGAATTATGATGCAAACCTTATGTGAATATTAGTTAGCATCCTAAGTTTTCTAAATATGAATTCTAAATGACTAGTGTCAAATTTTTTAGGCATATGATTTCTTAAGAAAGGGTTAAAGTGGATCCATAAAGGTTGAAGTTGTAGAAAGTTGGTTAAAACCCATGTCTATTATAAAAGTTTGAAGCTTTTTAGGTTTGGCAAGGTATTATAGGTAACTTGTTAAGGATTTCTCCAAGTTAGTTGCATCATTGACTAAATTAACTAGAAAAGGAGTTAAGTTTGAATAAACTAAGAATAGCTTTTAAAGGTTAAAAATATGTTTAACCTCAGCTCTTATGTTGGCTTTACTATCAAGCATTATAGGATATATAATATATTGTGATGTTTCTAGAGTTGGATGAGGTTTTATGCTAATGTAGCATGAAAAAGTTATTGCATATACCTCATGGCAACTAAAAAGGCATAAAGCTAATTACCCAACATATGACTTAGAAATAATTGTGTTAGTATTTACAATTCAAAAGGTAATGAAAGTGGATGGGGCTTGTTAAGGATTATGACTATTCAATTTTTTAACACCCTAGTAAATCAAATGTTGTAAGCAATGCATTAAATGGAAAATCTTTGGTACTTTAGTTGAAATATAATTGAATGATTAAAGATTATTACTTATATGAGTGGCAATAGAATCTACTATCAATCAAGAAAGTTTAGAAATCCTAAAAGAATGATCCCCAATATATACCTCTATATGAAAAAGCATAAGGAGACCAAAATGAAGATCTCGTTGTTGAAAGAGAAAAAAGTGATTCAATATTAGAGACTTTTTGGGTTTCTTCTAGTGAATAAAAAGAATTTTTGTATTAGGTGCATTGCTCTTCTTATGTTATGTATCCATAAAGTGGCCAAAATGTATCACAACCTATAGGAAGATTTTTGGTGAAAAGGAATAAAGAGAGATGTGTTAGATTTTGTAACCAAATGTCTTACATGTCAGTAAGTAAAAACTAGACATCAACGATTGGTAAGATTGCATGAATCATTATAAATTCTAGAATGGAAATAGGAAAGCATAACTATAAACCTTTCTTATAGCTTTTCTTAAGTCCCCACAAAGGCATGATTCTATCTAAGTGATAATGGATCAATTAACTAAAATAGCATATTTTCTTACTAAGCAAGAATACCTACTTGGTAGCAAAATATACATAGGTTTATTCGGATAAAATCATCCTATTGCATAGAGTCTCTACTACCATCACTTATAATAGAGGTACTTAGTTCACTAGCTCAATTTTGGTGATCCTTTCAACAAGATTTATGAACTCATGGATAACTAGTTAGAATATAACATCCAAGTGTTAAAAGATATGCTTAAGGCATGTACCCATGGATTTAAAGGCAATTAGGAAAAGTATTTATAGTTAATCGAATTTGCATATAAGAATAATTAGCAAACTAGTATAAAAATGGCTTTTTTTATAGTACTAGTGTGATAAAAAACGTAAATTTCTTATGGAATAGGTTTGAAGTTACGGGAAGTCAAACTCTTAGGACTTAACTTAGTAATGGATGCTTTAGAAATAGTGCAAGTCATTTGGGATCAATTAAAGATAGTAAGAGATCAGTAAAAATCCTATGTGGATAAGAGAAAAAAAGATCTGTAATTTCAAGAACGAGATAAAGTATTTCTTAAAGTCTTACTAATGAAGGGAGTTACGAGATTCAGTAGAAAAAGGAAGCTTACACTTCACTACATAGAGTCTTTTCCTATTCTCGTAGGTGCATTAGAATGGTAGCCTAACACCTAAAGCTACCTATAAATTGTATGCCATCCATTCTATCTTCCATATTTCTATGCTTTGGAAATACGTACTAGACAACTTTTATGCTATTAAAGAAAGACTCCTCTAGTTAGATTCTAAATTATCATATGAAGAACAATTAGTGAAAACCTTGGAGTGTCAACTTTAAAAATTGAGATCAAAGGAAGTGCCATCAATAAAAGTTTTATGGAAGCATCATGGAGTGAAAGATGCCATTTGGGAATTGGAAGGTGATATGAAGTAAAAGTACCTTTACTTATTTAGTAAGTCTTAAGGCTTAAATTTTGTCATCTTAGTTAAACAATCTATAATGTATATCATGTTACATTGTGTTTGGATATAGTAATTCAAGATAGGAAAGTTATTCTATTGAGGATTTTGATTAGTATATTACTAAATGTCTTGTTTAGATAGCTAATTGTAGAATTTTAAAAATTCTAAGAATTTAGATCTAATATTTCTTTTATCTAAAATAAAAGATTTCCAATTCTATCTCATAAGGCAAAATTTTAAATACCTCTCCTTGAAAACTAAATTTGATAGTCACACTACTTTGCTTCACACTTGCAAAAATAGAGGAAATTGCAAATCAAAATAACAGTAACAAGCTTTACTATAACCTAATTACTTATGGTAGACTCTAACACAAGCTTTGGTCATTAGTTGTTACTAGTACGAACATCATTGATCTGAATTGACCATCACAATTCATAAATGAAAGTAAGAATAAATAAAAAGAAAAAGGAGTCATAAAAGTGAAGCTTTGAATGGTGAAAAGATGAAGGCAAAAAGGTTATGGTTATAAGCGCTCGAGGTGACGAAGTGAGAAAGTTAAGAGTAAGAAATAAAGAGAGAATCCAAAATAGGGATAATGGTTCTGTTTTAAGAAAAAGTCTTGAAGTTTGGAGAAGGAGAAATAGGAAAAAGAAACTAAAAAAGGAAAAAGAAAAATTAATGTAAAATATATAATTTATAATAATTTAAAATTCAAAAAATATATTTAGTTCAATTAAATTAAGTGTAATACTAATAATAAATTTTTAGTTCAATATATTAATACTTTTTTTATAGCATATACATTTTTACCATTAGAAAAATAATACAATTAAGATTTTGTAATGTAAAAATAATGCATATAGTAAAGAAGATTAATTGAAATTTTTTTCAATTTGTATAAAATTTTAAAATAATAATAAAATAAAATTATTTTTTAATTTATTTATCACTTTGAAATATAAATTAATAAATTTGTTGTGCAATTTTATTTTACCATCTTATTAGTTTATGAAAGATTAATAGTCAAGAATATAAACATGTTTATCTAAACAAATTATTCCTCAAATTAAAGGAATTGAAATGAAGTTATTTAAAATACTTTCATTTGAAATGCCTTGTATTTTACAAATGATTTTGTTTGAATTATACACCTTAAGTCCTAGGAGTTTAGAAAGAGAAGAAGAGTATACCATTATAAAGATTAATGTGAGGAACAATGTAAATTAAAGAGTAAGCTAGAAGAATTTTGATAACAAAAGAACTTCATGAAATATTAGGAATAAATGTTGGTTTAAAATAGCAAAGATTTATAAGGTATTTATTGTATTGTGAATGAGGTAAATAGGAAAAGATAACTAATCAAGAGAAATTTCAAATTTCCTCATTCTTAAAATACCATTTAGCCATTGTCATGAACCTAACTCAATCATGATCGGCATGAAACCTTATTATCCAATTTCCATAAGTCTAATCTAGTATACTGACCATAACTTTGAATAATTAATTAGAGAATGAGTAAGGGAAAGATAATGTTTGATAAAAAAGATACATTTAATTAATTATCAAGGTTTTACAAATGTAATGAAGTTAAAATTGCTTATAACCTTCCTGGGTTGAGGACAAGTTGTTGGGAATTCAGATTATTACATGCAGAGAAATTTAAAATTTGATCTGAATTCTACTAGGATCCATGCAAAAAACATAAATCAATTATTAGGATTTTACCTATTGGAAACTCGTGTTTTTACTGATCAAAACTTGAGAGCGGATGAATCAAATGTTGGTCGGAAGGTACAGCGTCTCTACAGGTATCTACATGGAGTGAATAACGACCTCTCGCTTCCACGAATCTGCTAGATGCGTTTCTCTCTCTAGGAATTAGGATTCGATATTTTCTGAGTGATTTAGAGTTTTAGGAAACTTATGAGCGTGTGTTTTAATGTGCTGCCCTCAAGCCCTTTTTTATAGAACTTAGGCAAGTTACAATCCTAATCCTACTAGGATAATGCTTTCAAAATCCTAATCACACTTAACAACTCATCTTATCCTTATCCTAGAGATAATGAGGAAAGATAGGACTTATCTATTAATTATCTAATATTAGATAATATTTCTCATAATATAAATATCTTAATATTAGATAATTGCATATAGTTATCAAATATCAAAATAATATTACCTCATAATATATTTATCTAATATCTGATAACGATAATTATTTAAGATTACTTTAATATCAAATAATATCACATAATATTATATATATTATGTGAATAATACATTATTATTCTTAATAATAGTATATATGCACAAAAATAAATTCAATTAATTGGATATTAATATAATTAAAGTCTAATTAATTATTGTCTTATTCCTACTTCTTTTATGTGACCCTGTAGGTTCTTACTATATTGACAATAACTCATTATTGAGCCATAGACAATGACGGTATCTAACAATACATCACTGCTACTCAAGTAGTAAGAATATTTTGTGATTCAACATCCACCTAATACATGATAACATTTTGCATTATAATCCTTTTTGTAATAATATCCAAATTGAAACTAGAGGCATGGAAATGTGTCATCCTCGTCAATGTTCAATTTATATTTCTTGATACTGAGTAGAACTTAAAATAAATAATTAATATCACATATCCAATTGAACATAGTTATGCATTTCTAAGTTTCACTTAATCAAGGGGCTCAAGGATATTTCTCTTTTATACAAGAGTAACAAAATTTCATCTACATCACTCACTTCTCTCTGCATGATTCATGACACACCCTAATCAATGCCTTATTCGTCATCTTGATTAAAGGTGACATAGGACAATATTAAAGTGAGTAATTCTTCATATAGGGAACCGTAGTGACTTCAGGTCAAAGGTTTATGTGTATTTGTGATCATATGAGAATAACTTATGACACGTCTATCCTTACAATATTCTCATAGTGGATCAGTCTAGTATATTGTTCACTAATAATCTTTCATGTATTGACTTAATATCACATATCCATGATTTGTAATCATCAGTCACTATACATACTAGTCTCGATGTATTATTACTATCCTTTTCGTAATAATACTTGACTAAGGGTATTTTAGAAATAATGAAACTATTCCAAGATAATTATTATATTAAGTTATAAATTGTGCAGAATAATAATAAAATTATGAAAATAAAATATAATAATTAAATTACCTAAAATAAAATATAATACATTGTGTATTATTTCAATCATCTATATGATTGGTTCCTTGGACACACACCAACATAAGCCACTTTAACTAACTTAAAGGTGATTTTAATGTTTAGATCATCTAGCTAAGTCTACACATAGAATAAGGTCCAAAAGATTATCTATATATAAATATTTAGTTCTACTAAACAATCAAACCAATAAGCTTTTAAACAATTTAACTTTAAGAAGGTAATGGTGAAGGTTTGACTTAAGAATTTGAAAATAAATCATGAGGAGTGAGTTCGAGGCTTAGTAAGTAAATACTCCATTTAAACAAATAAAAATGTAATAAATTACCTATTAGATCATTCTCTTGTAAGATTTAATAGATATTTAATCACATTATTAATTGAAATTTCAATTGTCCTTAAGAGGCATCAAACATAATCATTCATTATAAATACACTAATCAATAGTTCATAAGAACCATTAAAATTCAAGACTATTTCACAATTTAAGCAATAATTAATAGATAAATAGATGCATTCACCTTATAGCTCATCCTGAGTCAACATTATACCCTTTTGACTTATCCATCCTTGTCCATTTAAAGTCATCCTTATGCCCTTCCTACCTCATATGGGAATTAATCATTTGGTGTCTATATTACCCATTTCAGATTTCTCAATTCACAATCAGCTCAAAGCTTTTATTTCTCATACTAAGCCATAAGCTTTTTTCATCATAATAATCCCATGACACTATGCTTCTATGTATAGCCATATATCACATTCATTGCATATATAACAATATAATATCATTCATATCATGCATGATCTATTTGACCATAACTAGCATGGAACCTATTTCCTAATTTCTACTAACCTAAAATATTCCTATTCTTGGTATCATCACATTTTCTAAAAAATGATATATTTTATAAACATCTCAAAATATTTACAATTAAAATTTTGCCATAGCATGAAAAAAAAAAACTATTTACAAGGTCCAACCTATTTCTAATTACACATTATATGGATTATGGTTGCACATCTTAATATTTTAAGGAGTCCTGAACTCTTGAGCTGCCAAAGGTGGTGAAGGAACTTCAATAAGAACATTTGATAAGAAAATAAACAACTAAAGGGTGAATTATTAACTCAGTAAGTAAATAACCTATTTAGTAAACATATTCATAAATACACAAATTTTTTGATTCAATATTTTAACTTCTGTTCATGTTGTATACATTATTCACATTCAAATTATAGTAAAATATAATATATAATACCAAAGGTAGATAACAAAAATAATTAAATCACCTTGTACTCCTTGTTAACTTTATCCCTTCACAAACTTGACCTTATTCCTCTGAGGTCATCCTTATCTATTTATAAATATTTTTTTGGAATTTGGTATTATTTCATATTTCAACATATCATTTCTCCCATAATCCTATCTCAGTTCATAAATACATTCTATTTAGAGATTTCATCAATTATACTATTAATAAATATTCATGATTCCATTACATATATAAAAGTATTTATTCAATTGTAACTAATTTCATTTACAAGCAATTTCATCAATGAATGACCACATTCATTATTAATACCACACAATTTCAAGGTATTCCTAAAACAAGGCAATTGGGAGGGAACTTGACTATGATAGTCGAGTATAAGACTTTAAAAGTAAGACCTAAAGTCTAAATTTAACTATAGTGGTGATATTACTACTGAAGGCTATAGATTTGATAATACTCAATCGTAGTAGTCGAGCATGGACTTTAGGAAATAACTTTTGGGTCATACTGATTATTGTGGTTGAGTATAAGCTTATAAAGATAGGCTTAGGAATGGTACTTGATTATAATAGTTGAATACAACTTGTGGAACTAATTCTCAAGCAGTAATTGATTATCATATTAAGTACCTATTAGGTTTTTTAATTTTTCCTATGAATTTTACAATTTAACAACTAATCTTTATCATTTCAACAGATTACAAAATCAAAACCCACTTTTCTTAACATTACATAAACATTCCACACCTTTCTAACAATAACTAATAGTAAAATCATACTAACATATAACTATATCACATTTACTTCATAATAATGTCTAACCTATAATATTTTGAACTTAAATAATCAAAATGTTACAAAATTTTATAATTAAGTAGATTATTTACTTATTTAGTATTGGAGGATATAGAAAAGGCTTGATTGGATGAACAATTACTGAAATTATCTTAAAGTTAAGAAAATTAGATGAAACCCTTATTTCTCTATTTTCCTTCATTAATAGTAAGATTAAAATAGTACAAAATTAAAGACTTGAAGTTGTTAAGCTTACTTATTTAGTCCTAGGATTATTGATAATTTTTCCTAATAGTAGAAGCTTGATTCTTTTGATACTAATTAAAAAGAAAAAGTTACAAAGAAAAAAAAGAAAGAGTTTGGCTAGTGAAAAGACAAAAATGAGGTACCTAAAAGGTTTTTAATATTATAAAGGTATTTTGGTAATATTAAGGCCATCCAAAGGTAATTTAGGAATTTATCATTTTAAATCTCTTCCATAAACCTTTATCTAATTCTAATTATACAATATTATTTAATTAACTTAATTCTATCCATTTTCATCATAAAATCATATTTTCTTTAAATTAAACCTTATCCTAAACACATCCTCGATAATTAAATGATTAACATGCATACGAAATATTAATAAAAATAAATAAAATAATTTCTAATTTTTTAAGAGTCATAATATGCATATTTGATATATTGGCTTAACTCCACATTTCATTATCATGATTCATGCATTTTATCCTTACATATCATACTTCGTTATAGCTTGATATTGGGAAAACATGTATCTTATATTGGACCCTTAGATTTCATGATTTTTTAAGAAAAAATAGGTATAGTTGATCATATATTCGACTATAAGAGCCTTGAGAGCAACTTTGGGCACCATTATCGACTATATAGTCAAGTGATAGGTAGAGGCAAACTTAAGGTACAATAGTTGACTATGAGGCTCTAGAGAGCACTTTGAAAGTCTATAATTGACTATATAGTCTATCATCAACCTCCAAAAAGCTATTAAAGATTAGATATTCAACTATATAATTAACTATACCCTTTTAAAATGCATTTTCTAGGGCATGGTCAACTACTGATTGTGAAATTTGTAGAATTTCAAAATTTTTATTGTTCATTCATCCTAAAACTTCAATTTAATGCAACAATCACCTAACCATTTATTATGAACTCATAAATAGGTAAAACCACATAATATTAATGTCATACGCATCACTAAATTCATCTATTCTCATCAATTAATGCTAAATCAAGTAATTTTGTTTATAAAGTTATAAAACTTAAAATAATGCATTTCAACTTAAATTTTTCAATTTTATTAAGAATGGATGGAGTAACCACTCACCTTTGTATAGAAGAGAATACTATGAAGTTATTTGTAAGTTTCTCAACCTAATCATATAAAAATTAGTTATTCTTTAAGTTAGGGTTCCAAACTTCCATAGAAACCAAATAAGTCTTAATCTTCATCATATAAAAAAGAAATTGGAAAAATCTCAATAAGAATGATGTTTTTAACTTGAATGGGTAAAGAGTTTAAAGAGAAATTAATGCTTTCATTACAATCTTTAAAGAAGAGAAGGTGGAGAAGTGAGGAGAGGAAATGGGATTTTGGGGAAGAGATAGGAAAAAGAGGGAAAATATGAAGGTTAGGCTTAAAATAAGGAGTATTATCTTCAAGGGTATTTTTGAAAACTCTTCCCTAAATCTCTTCCATACTTATATAGTCATTTATAATAACTTAGAATTTTATATTTTATAATTTTATTTAATTTTTCCTATCCATTAAATTATTAACTTTATTTTATTCCATATTGTATTCACAAAATTTCTTGTTTGTCTAATCATACAAATTATTTCTATTATTCTTCTCACAAAATAAATTCTAAAATTACTATATTTTAAAGACAGAGTAACAATACTTCTCTCTTTTAAAAGAATTTATCCTTGAATTTTTAGAATACACAATATCCTACTAATAGCAAGGAATCATAACAAAGTTAAATTCATCACTCACCAAACAAATAGGGGTCATTATTGTATTAATGATTCTAAATTTCATGTAGCTTTATCCACTTTATATTGTTCCCAATAAACCTTCATGAATGACACTTCCTTAAATCTCAGTTTTCAAACTTAACAATGTAGAATCTTAATTATTTGTTCTTCATAGGATAGTTTAGGATCTAGTTGCAATGCTTCATTTCAAATTACATGTGACTTGTAAGGAAGATATTTCTAAAGCATTGACACATGGAACACATGGTATATGGCTTATAAATTATCCACTAACTCCAACTAATAAGCTACAGCTCTAACATGCTTGAATATTAGGAAGGGCATGATGAAACAAGATGCTAATTTGCCCTTCTTCTAACGTGTTATCAAACCTTTTGTAGGAAAAACTTTCAAGAAGACCATATCT